>JAAGKR010010241.1:0-21925 GCA_011419295.1 Clarias macrocephalus | reverse complement strand
AGTCATCTAAATCATTCATTATTATATGTAATAGAAATGCTCGCTCTTTCACTATTAAACATGGCACTGAGTTCTACTGTAGATTTTTATTACAGATATCAAAAGTTCTGTTTGTTCTAGTAAATAATAATTCAATACAGGTTAATATAAATTTTGATAGCAGGTATTGAATTTGTACTAGTGTAAATATAATTTCGCATAAAGAAACAGAAGTCTTGACAACAAGCAAGCCGTGACTAAAATCTGAAACGCCTCATCGTACAGTTTTAGCTATCTGAATATTATTATTTTATATATATGTACTTGTAACTATTAAGAAATTGGGTTAAAACCATTTCCCCAAGTTTCGTCAGTTTAAGGAAGCACATTTAAGGAACTTTTGAAAAATAAACTTATTCAAAAGATAACACTTAAACTTTTCCATTTTGCAGGTGTAGATGCATCTACCACAAATAGTGCCTCGGGAATTGAAGCCATGTGTCCCTCGACTAAGGAAGACTTTCTAGTTTTTGAGAAATTACTGAGAGACAAGATTACACAGTTTGAGAAGTCAGTGCATTATTCCAGCTTTTTGGAGTCGCTGTTTCGGGAGCTCTGTATTTCACGTGAGTAGGACACGTTCTAAGATTTTGTATTTCTGTGTTCAGCTTTGTCAGGTTTTTAAAAAAAAAAAAATTTAACTTAATTTTTTTAATAAAATGAATGCACACATGCTAAAACTTTACCCATAAATACTTAAGGTTTGCTTGTTTTTGGTTGTCCTAGTGGAACTTGACGACTTGAAGAAAATCAACAATTCCCTGTCAGTTCTTTTGAGTGAAAAGCAAAAGCAGGAAAAGGTAAGTTTGCACACCCTACCCCTAAGGCATACATGCCATCTGACCATAGAAGGTAAACTGTAATGTGGTGTTACATTTCAAATCTTTGTTTTTTTACATAATTTGTATACCAATTTTTTTTCCCCGGTATAGTATACACTTTCTTTACATTTTTTTTGCTCTTTTTTTTTTTTTTAACATGTGTATATATATGACAGAGCAACTTATGAATCCATATTTAAATTTTCAAGGCATTTGTATTAAATCAGTCCGATTGCCCCCCCCACCCCCCCTCCCCCTAAATACAAAATGTTAATTTTTTGTTTATTTTTATTTTTTAACCGTGCTTGTCTTGTTTGAGTCAAGACCTTACTCAGAGACCTGAGTGTTATTCCTCATCTGTGCACTAGGGGGAGCTGCTTGCCTAGTGTTAAATCATTCCCTTAATCCACTTGATATCCTAAATAAGATGATTGATTTCCGTGAGAGAGAACACATCCATCCTTGCTTATCTGTTTGTCATGTGATGTTCTCCCTGCAGGAAAAAGCTAAAGGCACTAAGAAGAAAAAGAAAACCGTCCTCGCCGGCGGCGGATTAAAAGCTAAAATGAAAGACGACTTTGACGATTACGGCAACTTCGATGGCGGCTACAATGATTACGAGGACTTCATGTGACGAAGGCTGAATCACACACCACCCTCCCCTCGCCCACCCGCCCCTAAACAAGACATGCAGCATCCTCCCGTCTCTCATTTTCTCTCATCAGTGCCATTCTGGAGTAAACTGAACACTGTGTAAACCTTTGACTTTTTTGCTTCAGTGGTCAATACAACTCTTAGTGAAGCTGCTATCACCAATAATGCTGTTTGGTGACAAAAGGAAGATCTATCAAATTGCCTTGTATTTACAACTCTGCCTCTGACAAAGACTTTAGGATGTGAGACATCTTTGCACAAGTGTCTTCTCCCAATTGGCCCACATAAGAAAATAATAATAATCATATTGCCTTATATGAAATACAACAGAAAACATGTTTATTTTGGTTGAAATAGCTGATAACCTCTGTGCAACTTTATTTACATAAAAACAAATGTGATATTCTATGCAAAGTAATTGTATACAGAATGTCTAGGTTAAAAGAAAAAAAAATGTATGGATATTTTCCTCTGGTGGAAATTTTCCACAGACGTATATCTATATATGATTGCCAGGTGTCAGCAACATCAGATGCACATAACTTGACAACTTTTTATTTAAAAATTTTTCCTGGGATAACGTCAGTGCATTTACTCTAGACACTACACGAGGAGCACTGGTGGTAGGTACACTTCTCATAAAAAAAAAAAAAAAAGAATGGAAAAGCAAAAAAAAGTACATTTTGAAAGCAGTGTTTACCTATAATATGCTATCGAATTGTTCTGAAAGTGATCTGCCTTTTTTTTTTCCCTTTCCATTTAAATGTTTACTTTGCTCGAATGCTGGTAGAGTTCAATTACTAGTGCAGAAGTGTGGGGCTCTGTCTTTTGATGTAGCTTCTGCAGGCTTGAAGGAGGAAGGTTATGGGCTGTACAGAGGAAAAAAAAAATCTTCACTCCCAATCAATATTTGAGGTTTTCCTTTTGTTTTTGGGGAAAAAACATGCTTCACACAAACAAGAAAAAAGTAAAAACAAGTGGTCAATGATGAGACTCCAGCAGTGTTTTTTAAGGATCTAATTTAATAAAAAGGATTGGTCAAAGGGAAATGAATTATTTATCTTTTTCTTTTTGTTTTTTTTTCTGGAAAACCTTTGAGGTCAAATACACAGAAGTATTTCTATTAATTTTGGGTCATTGTGTATGAAATAAATATCCCATTATTTACAATTTCAAGTAGTAACTATCACAGTACAGGTACATGTTAAGTATACGACTTAATAGTCATGTGTAGTAAAAAAAAATGGTTAGCAACTATCTAAATGACAATTATTTTGGGGTTTTTTTCGGGGGAGGAAACCTTTATTTTTTAACATTAATCAAGGCTACTATGAACCTCCTGATTTGTAACGATTTTATTTCAGTTTGTAGTACTATGGAGATTACTTGTTCGTAAAAAGCTTTTGTCCATTACCTTATACCAGGGCTAGGAACCCATGAATGTAATTTCTCAGTACACCTCATAGTATGTAGGAGTTATACGTTAGCTTAAAAAAATACATAATATGCGCAAAAGTTGTTCATAGCAATCAGATGGTGTGGAGTACTTTCCTGGAAGTTGATCTCTCTCCAGCCTATTATTATATACAGTTTTCAGCGTGTGGTCGAGGAACGTCTGTTGTGATTGCGGGTACTTCTTCTCCGGCTATTACGCAATACAGCAGCGGAGTCTCCCCTTTGCTTTCGGTTGGCTTTTCCTGGACGAGTAATTCCCGCTGTGGCCCGACCTGAAGTATTCTGAAGCTGCTCGAACACACTCTGTCTGACTACCTCTTTGTCTCCACAAGTGAAGGTTAATCCCACACCTTCATTGCTCTTCATGACTCGTGACGTCCCATCTGATGTACCCTCGAAACAGCGCCCGAGTGCTATCTCCTTAGCTGTGCGAGGATCTTGGTCCGTAACTGTGTAGATGCCATAGTTGTGGCCCAGAGGGTCGAGTGGTGCAAGCATGGTGAACTCGTTGGTGTCATTGTTGACAGCCAGTGGAAGATGATTGACCAGATACTCTTGAAGCATGCTGTTGACGCTGTCTCGCTTGCAGCTACCCTGCGGGATCACCTTCACCAGGGTGCGATCCACTCGGTCTTGGTCATAGAGCATGCCACTGCATTTGAACTCCAGACAGACTGCGGAGACACCGGACTGGTCCCGGTCTCGTATACTACGGGTGTCACGAAGGCCGTAAAGTTGGCCAGCTGTTCTCGGGTGGGTGCCTCCCGTGTTGCGAGAACGGATGTTGATTTCGTGTGGGCTGTTGATTTTTACTTTAATATAGCAAGCTCTGTATTCTGTCGGCTTTGGCCACCAGCTCAAGTAGTCTTCTGTCCAACTCATTGGATCATCCTCGTTGAAAGGAACCGTGTTGTAGTCATAGCGATCTCCTTCTACTCTTGAAAAGCGGAAGTGAGGCGAATTAAATGGGGCTTCTTCACACTCCTTAAGTTTTTCAAATGGATAAATTGGACTATTTGCTTCTTCGGGTCTGTTCGGGTTAGGTTTCGCTACGTTGATGCTGAACGCAGTCTTCTTGAGTCTTGGATCATCGTGATCAGTTCTTCTGTAGTTCAGCTTACTTAAGTAGGGTTCAGGGACACCAATAATGTTGGGATTTAATTTCGGTGCTGAAGCTACAGCTTCCAGTTCTTCCCCTCCAAGGTTTGCCATAACATAACCAGAATAAGCATCTGCTTTTTGGTCATCACAGAAGGCAGGTAAACATGCTCCATTGGGACCGGTTATGACGCTGTCAAATCTACCCCATGCCCGAGGGTTGCTGGAATATCCAGCTGTAGGTTCCATATTAATCAGAGATACGACAACACCCTCAACCTGCTCACTTGGCATATATCGCTCACTACGGAAAGCACGGACTTTAACATAGCATCTTCTGTTTTCAGGCACGTCCAAGTTAAACAACCTTCTTTCTCGGATTTCCATATTTCCTACGAGGAAAGTCCTTTCTTCTCGCTTCCGTCGTTGCTTTTTCTCCATTTGAAGCTGTCCTTCTTCTTCCCAAAGACCAGTCTCAGGGTTGAGGGACCACAATTTCATTGACTGCAGATGTTCTGGCATCTTTACTTGGGCAGCATCAAGCCGGACTTTTACTTTTCCAGCATTTAATGACTCACCATCTGCCTCGTCCCTGAAATCCACTGAGAACATGCCGTAAGTTCTCAAGGGGAGCATATCGCCTTCTGTTCCAACAAAGTTGAGATCGCTTTGAGCAGCCGCTGCTGTGGATACATCTCTTGGGTCCATGAAGGTAACGCTGGTTTTCACATTACCAACAAATACTTCTCCATTCTGCTTATAGAAGGAGTTTGGTGGAATTTCAATCTCAGCCATGGGTTCCTCTCCTTGTACTTCTCCAAGCTGTAGCTTGTTGGTGGCGGTTGAGCTTAAGGTAACAGGCGGCTTTTTCCTGAGCAATTTTATCTCATGGTACACAGCTCCACCTTTGGTGTTGAACAAAAGTACTTTGGTAGTGTTCACAAACTTTTGCATGTGGTCTACAAAAGTAAGAACAAGTCTTTCGGTATCTGTGGGAACCTGGATTGAGAATGTGCCCTGGTATCCTGTTCGGCTTATCCTGTTACCATCCATGTAGATGTGCCCAAACCTTAAAGGCTCTCCTGTATCTGCTGCAATAGCACGCCCACGAACTATTGCTTTTGTTTCCACACATTTCTTGCAGCCACACTGGGTGACCACCATCGTAGGCAACTGGTAGTCTTTGCAACTTATCTGTCTCTCTTCTAATTTGGACACCCCACAGCAGAAGGTTATGGAGTCTTTGCATCGAATACCTTTGTCTAATTGCCCGGTGCATGTTCTTATGGGGCATCTTCCTACGTCATAATAAAATGAGTTTGTCTCGTTCTGGAAGCAGTCATGAGGCAGACGGATCATGTGGGGTTCTGGATTGGGGTTGCATGACGGCTCGGCTTGACCTTTTAAGATAGAAAGAGATCCCAAAGTGAACAAAGTGACTAAGAACAAGTGACAGTTTTTTTTTTCTTTCGTTATCTATTCCATAAAAGGCTCACCTATTACTGAAAGTGTGGCTGGCTTGGATTTAATAGCACCATTCTCATTGCTGGCTCTGCAGTAGTATTCTCCAGCCTGATCCATTCTCAGGTTCCTCAAAACCAGTGTCTCCTCATAGTGATGTACGCGCTTTTCAAGCAGAGTTCCATTGTGAAACCTGGAATTAGTCAGCGTTTAGCTTGTAAATGAGGAAATTCCTCAGTATTACTGATGTCTAAATGATAGCAATAGCAATGGAAAGATGGCATGCCTCAAAGGCAGGTTTTTGTCTTTTTGTAGGTATTTTATCTGAAACATTTTGCTGATATAGGGTACATCTTAAGGTTAAAGAGTTACACACATGATTTGTGTGTATCCCAAGAGAAACCCTTAAGGATCCTTTGTATGTAGTTCACTTCTATAAACTGTTAGCTGGAAAGAGTAGCTGGACACCTGGTATTTTTGCAGGGAAAATTGTTCTTCAATTGTTAGTAGCTCGACAGGACAGTAGTTTTGGAGAAGTGTTTCCTTTCTGAACCTTCAAGGGTTTCCCCTGAGGGCTACAATGAAAAACCTTCTAAATAAACCGTTTCCTTTTGGCGCTTTAAAGATGAAAAGGAATCGTTGGCAGATAAAGAGTTCAGGTTGAAAAGAAAAACATGAAATCACTCTTTAGCAACCTTCGTACATTTGAGCACAGTACAGCAATGAAAATCTGGTCTTCATCTTACCACTGATACTCATCAGGTTCAGGTGTACCCGTAACCTTGCAGCAGAAGGCGGCTGTTTGACCCAGTCTCCTTGCTTTTGACTCTGGTTGGGTTTGCACGTAAAGCTTTTCTAGAGAAAAGAGAAAGATAAGAACATGGTGGGATTTGTATTTTTCTTCGTATCAAGTGTCGATTGTTTTTATGAACGTTAGGTTTAATTCTTACTCGCTCTTTCCAGTTTCACATGAAGTACAGTCGTAGACTCGGCGCTCAGGGGCATGACGATTTCCTGAGGCGTGTGGCCCTGCAGCCTGATCAGCAGCGTAGTGTTGCCGTCTGGGCAGACCCCTGGTACACGGAAGTGTCCGTTGTGGTCCGATAGCGTGAGAAGTTTGGGGCTTGTGCCCGAAAGGAGAATGGCGACGCCGGGTGCAGGGAGACTGCCCGCTCTGCGAACTGACCCAAGCACCGTGTGATCCTTACATAGGCAGGCATTGCAGTCTGTGTTCGCCTTCCCCATCACACACTGCAGACTACAGCCTGAGTCAACAAAAGGAAAGAAGACTATTTAGACACCATAGATATAAATGAATGGTGGTGATTGGGGCTAAGGCAGTAGCAGAAAGGGCAACTAAGATTGCAGCTCTCTTACTTTTCTCTGAAAATTGACAATGCTTCTCTCTTAGTGTTAACTTCAGTTAAATCATTTATATAAATGTACCAATTATGGCCATAACAGAAGATGATTTGCTTCCTGTTGGATAAACTAGAGTGGTTGAACCATCGTTTCTGTTACAGTATTATTATTATTTTTTTTATAACTGATGATTAGATGCAAGATCCAAGTCCAAACCCAGCCTATGCCCGTCTGCCTGGTGTTGACCCCTGTCGTCATATGTTTTATTGTGGTTTTCCTTAATATGAATGTTTTATTAAGACTATAGTGGTACAACACTTTGGTTGAAGGTTGACATGAACAACAGAAACGTGATCGCATCCATTCCTTCAATTAATTTAGGTACGGCATGTATATCTATTAGTTACATGTGTTCATTCCCAAAGAAAAGCAGGGTCACATCACCTGGACATCTGGGTCCTTTACACTGTCTGCTCTCCACCTTTACACCGTTACACTGCGTGGATTGAGTTGTGCAGGTCCTGGAGCGGATCTGGGATGCGACCTGGCCACATTGTGCAGGACACAGGCTCCAGTCGGACCACTGACTCCACACTCCTTGGGTTTCTGGCGCCGTTTCTAAAACCAAGGGGGTCTAATTAGGTTTTTATGATGTTCAGTCATATGCAGAAATTGTCAGGTTTTGTCATAATGATTTTCTCATTAGCTTTTTCATGTCCTTATGAACATTTTGAAACAAAATCGAAAAATGCGTCCTTAACCTACGCTCTATTGGAAATCTTGGTAATGACAAGGAAAATGCAACAGCCCCAGAATTGTTCTGTCTCATCTGTGTTTGGACAGAGACATGACAAAAATAACACGGTAATTGTGACTGGTCAGGTTCACAGGTAAATCTGGTCCTAATTCATACTACGACAACTCTTAGGTCTTTATCTGTCCCAAGACCACACGTGTTGCCTAGAACCAGAGAATGTTTATGTAGAGCTTGAAAAAGCACGTAAATGTACTAGTTTTCAACTAATGGCGTTGGGTATCCATGTTATGCCGTCGCTGGGTTTCACATCTTGTACTTATGAGTCGATTGATGTTTCCAGGTAAGTCTTAAACCTTGTATTTCATGCACATGCTGCAGTCCTTTTATTCGGCCTTTAAAAACATCATCACTCAGCAAAAATCTACCATCTAAAATCTTACCTCTTGGGCAAAGGAAGCGGACTGCATAATTAGAGCAGTTCTTCCCATCAGGCTGTTCTGAGTTGATGCACCAGAAGCCCACGGTGGGCTCAGCGTGCACTCTCTCGCCGGTGCCGTGAGCCGGTATCCAGTCTGTAGTACGAGCTTCCAGCGCCCGCGGGGAATCACACACCCGAGCTCGGTAATAGAAACGAATCGCATCCAGCTGCTCATAATCTCCCTTCCCTCCAGGGTGATCCACGTTGAACCAAGTCGTCCACTCGTAGTCGTCTGAACAGATGGAGAACGCGGGCTTAGAGCCGGATCGCACATTCATTACGGGACCGTTTATTCTTTACGACAGTCTCGATGCTCAGGTTATTTCTATTCCAGCACATTAATAATGACAAAAATGCAAATCTTGTCTAAACAAAAGCGTTCCGTTGGAACAGTTATGCTGATTACACCCTGTGTGAGTAAGCGGGATCGTTAGAACAGTATGATTATTGATACCTTCAGTATGGAGCACAGCTGGATTGTGTTTCTTGGAGCTTCCTGATCCTGTAGAGAACGAAGGTCAGGATCTTAGTGGCATTTACGGCTCAGTAAGGATCAGACAATAAACATACATTTATATACCAGCTTGGACATGATGCCAGATGTGGTCTAGAACTAGTCTAGGTCTTGAAGTTCCTTTGCCCGAATGCACAAGTTTGGCCTTTCAGTAAACTTTACATCTTTGCTTTGTAAAGTTTATAAGTAAAAGATTCTTCCCAGTAACAGAGACGTAAACTTGTACATGGCAACTACAGACTTAAGCATTAGTTTTATATATATATTTTTAAAATGCTATTCAAAACCTTAGCTTCGTCTCGATACTTGATTGTGAAACAATTTTGATTAATGTAATCAAAATGACTAATGTCATGCATTTTTTACGTAACCATTAATCGGAAAAATGGAACCTGCAGCCTCTTGCTTCCAAATTTCAGTATTTATCTTTTGGTTCCCAGATTTTCTGAAGAGAGGAAGAATCATTCATTTCATCCATCCATCCAACCTCAATTTATTCACATTAATCAAACATGATTTTTCAAAGGAAAATAAACACCCAATCTTATCTCACCGTTATATCACGTACAAACAAACTCACACTGTTTTTATATGCATGAAAATGTTTCAGACTCAAACCAAACAAATGATGTAAATGTTTAAGCGAGATGTTTTCCCCCCCCCCCCCCCCCACCCCAACTCCTGTGTAGTTCGCGTTCATCTGTTAGCCATCAGCCTCCTTCCCGAGCAAAGTTCTCACCGCTCGAGCTTGACGAGGTTTCATTGATGTTTCGATAATCATAAAACAACATTATATAGGCGTAATTCATGCAGTCGAACAGAATCTGACCTCTTATTATTCAGCACATGTTCTGCGTTCATCACGCTGGCATGACTTGACCCAAGTGCTCGCGGGAGAGTGCGGCCAATCGCTGACAGGTGGCTGGTAGCCTCCGGCTTACACGCATAACTTCTAATCAAACTCAGTTGCTCAGAGCAAATCCAACAAGGAGGCTATTTATCATCTTTACGGAAGGGTGAAATTCAGGAGGTTATGCAACTGAAAAACAGCAGCTGGTAAAGACTCATCACTTTCACTGTGGATAATTTCGGGTTGTGTTTGGCTTTTATCAAGTGGATCGAGTTTCCCTTCTGAGTGCTGTTCAGTCAGTCAATAAACATTATAGTTGGGTTAATGATAAAAAATTAAAATAAAATAAAAAGTCTGACTCGGGACAAAATTATTAAGCTTGATTTTTGGTTGCTGGTTGAAATGTCGCCTTTGTAAATGCAGTGTAAAGGAAAAAGAGAAGCTCGAGAAACAAACCTTGAGTGAAGGTGATGGAAATTCCAAAGAGGAGAAGAAGAAACACCCGCTGACGCCTGTACGCCATCTCGAGCCGGCCTTTCACCGCACGCGACGACCTTTCCCTCGTTTCACCCTAAATATTATCCTGATGCAGAACTTCAAAAAAAAAAATTTAATAAAACAATGCAGTTAATCAGCGTACAAGGAGAAAAGTTTTAGTCGCATCCTTAAAACAAAAACTTTTGACCTGAAATAATTAGAGTATGCAAGAAGAAAGCTTGAATTTGGTGGGAAAATGGTTGTCGTTTAGTTTTGCGGTGGGTTGAGGGTTGAGGGTTGGGGGAGGTCTTGGAGTAAGTAAAACAGATCTAAAAGACATTTTTATGCTCCCTTATCTCATCTGTAAGAACAATCAGTGTATATCAGGGGAGCGTAAAAATGTAACGGTGCAACACACAAATACTTTGCCAGGCAACAGAGGAAGTCTGAGCGTTGCAGTTTCCCAGACATTTTTAATTAAACAAGACATGCAACAGCATATGTTTTTGCCTTTCAGCATGACTTTAAGTTGGAAGGAGTTTAATTTTAAGGTGAGTTTTTCCCCCACACTGTTACTATAATATAAAGATAAAGAGACTTTAATGTCATGGTAGTGACGCAACGAAATTAGTTTGGTAGCTCTCAGAGACCAGCAGCAATAATATATATAAGAATAAACTAAATAAACTAAATGCTCTAAAATGGATAAATATGACAATATATACAATGGAATGTGTATGAAGTGGGACCTGGATCTTAGTTCCATGTGATATCAAACTGAGTTAGTATCAGATAACACACAAATATCCACCTGCTTAACTAAATGATGGGTAGACTGTCGATTCGATTCAATTCCATTTTGGGGCATTACAGTTTTTTTTTATTCAGTAGCATTAATGCTTTTTGGCTGATTTGGACAGCTGTGCTTATTACAGATTTTAATGTATTAAAAACTCCTGAATGTATCTAATCTGTTATTATATTGCTACATAACGTTGTTGAGGTTGTTATCAATTATGTAATCACAATATTACACACACACACACACACACACACACACACACACACACACAAAAAAAACATTTTTCTGGTTGCCCCAGACTCCAGTCCAGCAGGGGGCGTTATTGCACCAGCTGCCCATAAACTTTAAATTAAAAGAAAGCGATGATTTAACTGTTTTGAAGACGAAAGCGGTTTTCATTTTCTGCAGAGACTCATGGCATATTTTTAAGGAATTCATGTGAACGTTTACTTAATAGTTTGAAAAATGAGAAAAAATTCTAATCGAAAACTGACCCATTGATTCAATTTATTAATTAACAAAATACTGATTAAAATCAGCGCAAGTTGTGCAGTGTTTAATTTCAACCATACATTAGAGTGAGGAAGGAAAATCTCTGGCTTTGATCGTGACGTGTGGTTGGTGACAGATCAAAAAAAAAGAATTTTTTCGGAAATTCTTAAACGATTGAGATTTTCACACACAGAGTTTGTGCTTGTGTAATGGTGCAGACAACAAAAAACAGGCGGACTGGATCACTAAAACCAGGTTACATTCACCAACCCCCCCCCCCTCCACCCCCCCTCCCCCCCCCCCACTACCACCACCACCATCTTCCAAACTTCAGGATCTAGTCTAGGTGTCTAGATATATTCTGCAAAAAAAAAAAAAAGACTCACAGATATAAAATATACTATTTCAAGTTTTTCTTTTCTTTCTTTCTTTTTTTTTTTTTACTTAAAACCTTAACTTCTTCAGATTTAAAAAGGTCAATTAATTATTTAGTTCTTTAATAATTAGTGAAACTACTAGCATTGAAAAACATGTTTTTTTTTGTTTGTTTGTTTTACAGTTGGGAGGCATTAACGTGACTCAAAATACTGTCTAAAAAACATATACGTTTTTGTATTTGCACTGAGTTGTAGGTGAAAATAAAAACCAAAAATGATATAAGAATAAAAATATAAGAATGGAAATGTAAAGATGGCTCTCTCACCCAGCTCTTAGTTGAATGCCGAAATGAAGACTTCTTCACCCGATTCGATATGTAAGAACAGCAGCTGAAACGTGTGAGTGTGTGTGAGTGTGTGTGTTCTTGGCTTTCTGGTCTCTTATATAGTGCGAGTAGGACTTGTGGGCTCGGCTACATGCCACAGTCAGGAAACCAGATGACCGCATGAGGAAACCACAGAATCGAGTCCACCTCTCTCTCTCTCTCTCACACACACACACACACACACACACACACACACACACACACACACACACACACACACACACACACACACAGTGCTCCGCTGGTAGTAATTTTTGGTGTAAAAACATGAATCTGTAAATCAGGTAATCATGCTAAAGATTCATCATTGTTAAAACACTCTGGAAAGATGATGATGTGCTGCTTGGGATTTTATCCCTTGATGTTATGCAACATAAATAAAACGTCAAAAGAAAATCATTTCTCTAAAGCTGCAGCAGAAAAATATTTAGAGTCAGGAAAATGATGAACATGGATCTGATCAGCATCTTGTTGATGAAAGCCTGAGATTTTTAATGCCATCACAGACAATCTGGGACGCGGCGCCTAGTACAGTTACATCTATAACGTTTAACGAAAGCATGAATGTGTGTGAAAAGAAATTCAGGTACAAGTTCAAGTTAATAAGTTTAAGACTTAAGAGCTCCTTTCACTTGAGACCAGACGACGGCGATCCTTGCCGAATGTGTGTCGATCCCAGTTTCCTTGATACACGCAACGGTCAGTGACTGACACTCGGTACCATGGAGATGTTGGTCGAACAAGCTGGAGACAATAAGACACTGCAGACTGTCTATTCTGCTGATTGATGATAAACATAAACAACCAACAGGCAGAGACGAACCCTGGAATTTCACCATTTTCTCCGAATGACGCGCTACAGCTTGAAAACCACTATACAAATGATTTTGTGCCGTCACTTCTATTCTCAGTACTTTTGTGGATATTCGCCTTGTCATCATATGTCACATTTGGGGAAAAAAACATAATGCTATGCTAAGTTGGCTAAATCTTTAACGTCTCCTATGTCAGATTGAAGACGAAGCAGCTTTGCGTCCCTTAGTGACACACCAGGCGAGATCTCTATGGATGTTATGAGCCACCCTCAGTGATCGCCTTGGCTGTCTTGGATGCAGTTTCCCATTTATTGTTCTGGCATTGGCCAACATGTGCCCTTTCTTGAATTCAAGCAGCTTCACACAACCAAAAGAAGATTATGGAAATCGTGAAAAATGTGTATGAATCGAAACGATTAGATATAATAACAGTACTGTGCAGTACTGTAGGTAGTGGACACGCGACCTTTCACACCTTTTCGCACCACTTATTCAGTCGACTGACATTAATATGGGTGACATAAGGACAAGAACCAGACGAACATCCGTCAACTTAGCAACAACCGCAAAAGGGCAAATTGTTGTTGGTCATATTGATTGCGTGCTTTAAAAACAGCTGATGCCAGACTCGACCAGCAGCGTCAGTCAACTGAACTGAAGCAGTGAAAGACGTGTGTTGGCAGCTCAGACGCCTCAATTTTTAACTGTCAGATGTTGTTTGCTTTTACTACAATGTCTGGCAGAAATAATAATAATTTGATCCTTCTGAAATGGAAAATGTGTTTTTTTCCCCCCCCAGGCAATAATATAATATAATTAATAACTAGATTTTTTTGTTTATAGAATTGTTGACGTTTGTTTAAAAACATTTCTGTGGCCAATTTAAGAATGTTTTAAAGTTCGATTACATGACAAAAACAACAATATCATCTGGAAAACCTGAGAATAATAAAAGTCATGGTGGAACAGTGTCTCTGCTTCGTCACACAGGTCTGCTATGGATTTTCATTCTGGGTTTCTGGAAATAAAACATCTGTGAACACTTTGCCAACTACATTTCTGGGTGTCCACATCTCTAAGGATCTGTCCAGGCACCATTAAACTTCACTTCTAGTTAGAAAAGTGCAACAGTGTCTTCACTTCCTAAGGAGACTCAGAACGTTCATCTGTCTCCCCAGATACGAGAAAGCATTTATTCTTGCACCAACTCTATCACCATCTTATATGGCGGCTCTATGGGGTTAGAAAGGAGAGACCTACAAAGGGCGGTAAACCTGCCCAGCACATCAAACTCCCAGCCATTGAACACCTTTGCCATAGTAGATCTTTTCAGAGAGCACGCAGAATCATCTGGGACTCCTCCTTCCCGTGTCACAAACTTTAAACCTTCTTCCATCCAAGAGACGGTACAGGAACATTCACATCAGACCCAGCAGGTCCAGGTCCAGGTTCTTTCCCACAACCAGTATATTGCTAAACTCTACACTATACCGTTAAACCAAAGTATGTATACTGTATATACTGTAGCTGTAATTTTATAGAAAGCCTGCTTATATACCTTTTCCATTTCATAGCATTATCTGTTCTATAGCTACTGCATGTATACATTTATATATACACATATAAGGTACAGACCAAAAGTTTGGACACACCTTCTCATTCAAAGAGGTTGAATTTGTATTATGGCAAGAAAAAAGCAGCTAAGTGAAAAAAATGAGTGGCATCATTACTTGAAATGATGGTCAGTCAGTCGGAAAAATTGGGAAAACTTTGAAAGTGTCCCCAAGTGCAGTCACAAAAACCATCAAGCGCTACAAAGAAACTGGATCACATGCGGACCGGCCCAGGAAAGGAAGACCGAGAGTCGCCTCTGCTGCGGAGGATAAGTTCATCCGAGTCACCAGCCTCAGAAATCGCAGGTTAACAGCAGCTCAGATCAGAGAGCAGGTCAATGGCACACAGAGTTCTAGCAGCAGACACGTCTCTAGAACAACTGTTAAGAGGAGACTGTGTGAATCAGGCCTTCATGGTAGAAGATCTGCTAGGAAACCACTGCTAAGGACAGGCAACAAGCAGAGGACACGCGTTTGGGCTAAAGAACACAAGAAAGAACACAAGAAAGAAAACTCGCTGAATGAGAAGGGGTGTCCAAACTTTTGTCTATCAACAAATGATACAAATACAAAAATAGGAATTTTTGAACAATCGTGCAAAAACATGTTCAACATTAGCGCTGAGAGTTCAAAGTAAACCTGCATTCTGTTGATCTGTTTATGTTGTCACTGGTAATCACTCTGCAAATGTGTTATATAAAAACTAGATTAGAAACACTTTTGCTAGCCTGAGTCACTCGTTGCATCAGTAGCTTTAAAGATCACCCCTGGCGCCTCGTTGGGTTGGTTTATTAGAAATACGGATGTAAAAACCCCACCAGATGGTGGCCAGAGGTGGCCATAGGCTCTTCTTAAAAATGTTCTTCATGGTGTTAAAGTGTCCGAGACCAACCCAAGCATCGGACAGGCCTCCAAGCCACCTGCCTTAACTTCAGCTCATCATGAGAATTAGAAGGCAGAGTTGCACAGCAGGATAAATGACAAACATCACACGCCACCAGCTACATTAGACCAGACCAAGATGTTTGTCTGGGGGTTTTGTAAGTTTTTGCTCGAGTTGTCAGTGGAGTAAATGCACAGAGATTTAGTGCTAGTGTAGTTTAATATCGGCATAATAATTATTAGATGTTGAAAAAATTAACAGAGAATATTCACTCATCATCATCTTCAGGGTCTCGGGGGGCCCGGCTCCAATCCCAGGAGACTTGGGACACGAGACGGGCCCAAGTCTCGGATACACCTGGACATCGCAGGTCACACACACACACACACTCACACACTCATTCACACACTATGAACAATTTGGGAACACCAGTTGGCCTTATGTGCATATCTTTGGACTGTTGGAGGAAACCGCCGTACCCGGAGGAAACCCATCAAGCACGAGGAGAACATGCATGAGCAACTCCCTGCACACAGAGACGGGACTCGAACCGGGAATCACGATGAGTCATAGTGACCATGACTATGACCTTTTTCCATCGCTCCAAAGTTCAATCTTTATGCTTTTACAGCTTTTCACTGAAACACACAGCTGTTTAGTCCCAATCCTGTGAATTCTCATCACATTGTGTGTGTGTGTGTATATGTGTGTGTGTGTGTGTGTGTATGGAAATGCCCTTCTTGTACGATTAAACATAGCTCTGATTTCTACTGTTAATGTTCAACAATGCAACTTCACCAAGCGTTTAAGTGATCTGTGATTATTCAACCACATTTCTTCTGTGAAGTCGTTGACATTTCAGCACTATAATGTTTTGGACAGTTCTTAACCCAACCTCCTTAGTTTTGATACAGGACAATAATATGACTCTTCTGAAACTGTGACTTTCTTGAGTGCTGTAGAGAGATGTCCTGACTCAATTATTCCAATTATTATGGATATCTTAATGAATATATAAATATTTCTTGATGTCATTTTATGATGTCACTTATTATCACATTATTCTTTTCAAAACAAATACAGCCATCCTTTCAGAGCCAAGATAGTGTATTACGGTTCATTAATTTCTGTACTAACAAAAACAGAGAACGTAAAACACTTTGAGTCACATAAACACCAATTATTTGGTAACAAGCTTCAACACACACACACACGCACACGCGCACACGCGCACACGCACACGCACACACACACACAAAACACTACAGTAAATAAGCAAACACTGATCGATTAGCTTCGGCATAAGGGGAAAATAATGTGCATTTGTGCTGCATGTTCTTTTCAGCATTGTGAGTCGGTTTGGAAAATAAAACACAAGTTTATGGCGTGTACCAGACAGCGATTATTGCATTTCCTGCAGTGGTCGTGTGGGGACGTCTGAGGTCATTAATTTTATAAAAAGGATCAGGAAATAGTTTGTGGTTGGAACTATGAGTTCAGGAAAGGTGTTACACAGAGAGAGACTTTACAGGTAGGTGTTAATACGAGAGAATCGCTCGAGGAATGAAGTTTTACTGCAGCAGACACATGCCAGACAGATACGCTAACTTATCTAATCACCAAAGGATGTTTTATTTTCTGTTATGATGGCACTGGACTTGTATAGTATAGTAGTGTGCATGGTGGTGCTTTTACCACAACGTTCCTCTGTACAAGCTTTACTCTTGGGCTCACGTTTCTGAATACATTCATAATATCACAAGTTTAACATTCTGTAGACCAGGGATCTTCAACTCTAGTCCTGGAGATCCAGTGTCGAGCAAGGTTTATACATCACCACCACAGATTAGTTGAATCACCCGTGTCTGTTTGACGCAGGCCGTCCAGGACTGGAGCTAAAGATCCTTGCTGTAGACGGTCAGAATCCTGCCTAGCCGTGCTGTCTACACCTGCTTACAAAGCACCACCTGTAGCCAAACAAAAATAAATCATGGTTACCAAGCAACAAGCCATTTACACCAACACAAATAATAGCATTCATACCCGTTACACTGTATGTAAACACCAGCATGGCAGCAAAAAAGCAAAGCCAGTCGCGTGACTCCATCGTTTGATGTGCTTTTTTTCCCCCCTCCGTTCAGCAAATTCATCCAAACAGTTCTTTAATTTATCATAAAAATAACTCCGAGCTCGATGCCGAGTTTAACCAGTCAATTAAAGCTTTCACGAGACATGTTGTATAATTAGCTTTATAAACGAACATTCTGCAGAAGCCCTGAATTTTATTCAAAGCAAAGCTCTGGAATTAGCTTCATGACTGAGATTTCTGAAAAAAAAAAATTCTCTCCTGAACATGATTCCGACCAGCTCCCATCTGCGGAGGGTGAAGGTTAATGGTGCGCTGATGTCGTGTGTAAACGCTGATCTACTTCAACGTTCAGGTACAATATCTGATTTGATCCGTGCCTGAGTACACCGCATCGTTCCTGAGAACCCCTTTTCCAGTGGACACAGGCACGGTTCTCAAAGTGGAACAATAATGTTCACACTGATCAGAATGAATCAGACTTTGGGGTCAAGTGTTTTCAGAAACGACCCCAGGACCCTGAAAACGCCCCAAGACTCCCAGCTGTGGATGGATGTGGCATCACTGGGACTCAAACTTGTGATTAAAATAGAACACTGAAAATAGAAAATGGTTAAATTTTTGGCTAAAATTATTTGACCACTGTATACTAAGACAGCCAAAAGTTTGTGCACCCCATGACTGACACACCCATTTGTGGTTCTTCTACAGGATGTCACCACGAAGCTGACTTTTATAGAACATTCTTTCTTCAACTTTCTAAACTGTACTATTACAATTCTCCCTTCACTGGAACTAAGCGGCTCAAACCGATTCCAGTATGACAAACCCCCTGTGCACACGAGCACGTGGTGTGCCGAGGCTGGAGCTCTGACCTCAACCCTCGAGGATGATCTGGCGTCCCCCTTGACATCCCAGCGTCAGAGCCTGAGCTCACTAAAGCTCTCAGAGCCGAACGAACATAAATCTCCACAGCACGTTCCAACAGCGATTGAATAGCCTTCCCAGAAAAATAGAAATCACTGCACTAGAACAGCTAAATTAGTGCTCCTGGATGATTTTTACTCAAACCTTCCTTTTTATTTATGAGATGTACACTGCATAATCAGTAAACTCTCATCATATGACAACTGTAGCATACAATTACACAGCTAAATTATATTCTAAACTTCCATAAATATTACAACCTTAACACACACACACACACACACACACACACACACACACACACACACACACACACACACACATACACACAAACACTTGTGCTGATGTGCACAACATCCTGGAATCCAAACCACACTGTCTTCCACAGTCAATGTCTTTCTCTAAACTGTGCATGTCGATGAGTTCATTTCCCAGGTGCCAGGTTGTTGCAGTTCTTCAAAGCAAAACACTTTTAGTGGCAATAAAGAGGCATTGGGAACGTCACTGGGACTCAAACTTGTGATTAAAATGTAACAATGAAAATAGAAAATGTTGAATAAAATGCATGATGGCTGCATCGCTTCATGCGCTTCCCTCCTTACCCTGCCACGCCCATCGATCTGAAATAGGCTCAATCTGGACCCATCAGGTCACATGACCTTTTCCATCAGTCCAAAGTCCAACAGACACAGCTGTTTAGTCCCAGTCCTGTGAGTTCTCATCACATTGTGTGTATGGGGAAACGATCTTACTGTCACTATTAAACACAGCTCTGGTCATTTTTGACGCCAGGCGTTTAAGTGATTTTTTTTTTTTTAAACCACATTTCTTCCAGAAAGTTGACGTTTCAGCACTATACTTCCAGGTTATAATGATGCGTTGAAGGTTTCTTAACCCAATTCCAGTCATTTCGAACCTCCTTAGTTGTTTTCTTTGCTTGATGCGGCACAATAATTTGACCCTTGTGAAATGGTGACTTTGTTTTTCCCAGGCTTGTCGGTTAATTTTTTTGTTTCAATGCGTTTGAGGTGATAAATATGGGCAAACATACTCTTATAGAGGTCATTTGTACCTTTATTTGCTGTTAGCCTAGATAAATACATTTAAATACAAAACGGTACATTTAATAGTTAAATATGGTGGTTTAAATTGAAAGTACAATATGATTATTTGACCATGAAGCCATTACAAAACCAGCTGGAACAGTTGAAGGAATTTAACTGGGAAGGCAGAAAAAGATCAGATTTCAGATTTGCAAACTACTCTTGGTTTTCCCAGGAATAGTAAAATGTATTTTAATGAAGTCAGTATTTGTAACAGAATGCTGTTTCTAATGATTATATAAAATAAGACTGTCCTGGGCTGCTCAGAGGAGCCGTAAACATGGAATAACAGGCTGTAAGATGAACTCTCTGTGGATTTTGCCTTGTTTCTTGTTACTGAGTGCAAACTGAAGCACTTTTCGATGTTTGCTGTTTTATGCGTGTGTATGGCGTTTTAGTGCATGTTCTTCTCCGTGTCCAGCAGATTGTCAAGTTCTCTACGACATACAAACAACATGGTGGGAGGTGAAATGGTGACTATAAATTACCCCGAAGGATCGCACCCGGTGCTCCCAGATGGACTCTGGATCCCACACCCTCACCAGTTAGTGTGGATGGATGAAAGGAGGAAAGCATGAAAAAACCCTCTTTGATTGGTTGCAGCCAATGAGACCAAGCAAACATTACATTCGCTCCATAATAAAAGTATAAACTTTGGATTCAATTATGATTAGATTTTGTTTATACACCCTCAGAGTTTTCATGTTCTAGCAGATGTAGGGGTTACACACAGGGCTCACACAGTACTATACTGATCAGCAGGCTGTGGTCATGAGTGGGCTCCACGGGGAACCTCAGCTTAACGACTCCAGCAGAGAAACTATGCAGAAACAACTTCTGTTACTGTCATTAGGGGGCCTGCAACCCACGGAAGAGGACCGGGAGACGTTCCGGTTTTCCTTTTACATCTAGTGAATCATATGTATTCCTGGAAGCAAACAAAGGTTTTTCTCTCTTCACGTATGATTCAACCATTAAGATGAATTTTCCAGCGTGTGAATGACGTTAGGATACGATATCAAGTAGCTTATTGTCAGGCTGTGAATCTTACAATTAAATTAGGAAGAAAATCTGGGAAAAAAAAAAAAGTATCCACTGATAAAACTACTGTGAAAACGACAGTAACAAATTAAATGTACCTACTTTCCCTCCACCCTTGTTAGTATATCTCTGTAGTATACTTTCTGTCATAATAAAGCATTAAAGGGAAGGATCTTGTGATGGGTGTCTGTTCCTCGTCCTGGCTGATCTTAAGTTAAAAATGCATGAATAAAATTCTATTAAGCTTTATAAAATTTGCCTTCATAAACTTAAGAAAAGCTACAGTATATTCACATGGTCAAATTCAAGCCCGAGGCTTCACAGTTCACTCTAGTAATGTTGGTTGATGTTTAAGAACAAATATTGTAGGATAGTCAACATTAATGCATTAACACATTTGATTAATCTAGGAATTTTAACGCATAAACATATAACCAAGCCTTATTGGCTTCCCATAATCGCAACATGGTTACCCGGCTGTGCGTGATAATGGCATGTTCAAGGCAAATAAGAATAAGATGACTGAGGAAACATTACCAGTTGTGCTGAACAGCAAGTTTCATTAGAAAAAGCTTCTAGATGGAAGTTTGGATAAAACCAAAGTTGTGTGCTCGAGCTACATTCAGGGCAACTATTTTTTACAAGAATACATTAAATGTAAGATGTGGGACTGGTGGCTCAGTCAGCTAAAGCTCTACATTGTTGATTTGAGGATTTGGGTTCGAGCCGCACTGTTAGTGAGATTCCACACCACATACTACCCAGCCACTGTTGAAGTGCTGGTCCCATTCAAGAGATTTAAATTTAACATGTGTTAAATGTTAATGTTTGAGATACAGTGGAACCTCGGATTGCGAGTAACATAGTTTACGAGTGTTCCGCAAACCGAGCAAAGATTTTTAATACATTTTTAATCGGAAACCGAGCAAGTATTAGTTTACGAGCGCCGAATATCATGTATCACGCATGCGACACCGATCGTCACTCTTGCACTGCGGAATTCTTTCAGTGTCTCTTATGTGTGTGTGTGCGCGTAATTTGACACCGATACACACACACACACACACACACACACATGCAAACACCCTAACACACGCACAGACGCTCTCTCGCCTTTTCACCCCCTCCCCGGCTTCACAAACACACAGAAACTCTGCTGTGTCATGATTCTTTTCAAAGGGTAAGGTGCTGGTTCATTTGTTTTGATTCTGTTTTTTTTACTTTACCGCAGTGATTCCCTTAGTATGCTCATGCCAATGTCAGAGAGATTTCATTTTTTTTCTGTTAAAACTGTGTTTCCGTTGTGTGTGTGTGTGTGTGTGTGTGTGTGTGTGTGTGTGTGTGTGTGTGTGTTGTGAAACTTAAAAAGCGAGGTGGGGAGAGGAGGAGTGTTACTGTGTAAAACGAGGCGAGGGAAGGGGCTAATTCCACACA
>JAAGKR010010240.1:0-23485 GCA_011419295.1 Clarias macrocephalus | reverse complement strand
CCTTTCGCTAATCAGAGTCGAGAGGAAGAACATCAAAGACGGACTCGGCTGCTCCACTGCGTCATCAATACGGACCGATCGAGCGCAATAAAACCTGCGTTCTGAGGCAACGAGGTGAAAAAGGAGTGTAGTGATGATCTCAGGTCATGTGACATCTGTGAGTAGCGCTAAGCGGGGGTGTCGCTAACGCTGACGGATCACCACCGGTCTGTGTGATTCTGTACGCATGTTGCCATAGCAACTAGGGGGGAGCTAGGCTACAGTATGGGTGAAACAACACAAAAGTAGTGTTAACTACAGCGCTACAACAAGCACTCAATACAATCAATACTGTCACTGATTAATTAAATATACACACTCAGTCGATCTCGCTATTGATCCTCTGACCTGACGGTTGTGCTTCTCATCCAGGTCCGTATTCAGACCTCAGGGAAGTGCAGAGGGAGGTTCGACAGAACCGTACGATCACGTTATGGCAAGACGGTTTTAAAGAGCCTCTGTGACTCGACCCTCAGGACCAAACAAAGACGCCACTGAGAATCATTTAAAAATACTAACAAAATATATATTAACAGTGGTTAGCACTGTCACCTTGCACCTCCAGGGTTCGGGTTCGATTCCCGTCTCTGTGTGCATGTTCTTGGTGGGTTTCTTCCGGGTACTCCGGTTTCCTCCCACAGTCCAAAGACATACAGATTAGGATAATTGGAGTTTCCAAATTGCTTGTAGTGTGTGAATGTGTGTGTGCCCTGCGATGGATTGCACCCCGCCTCATTCCCTAAATCTTCTGAGATAGACTCCGCCCCCCGCGACCCTGAATACAGGACAAAGCGGTATAGACGATAAATGAGTGATCTTCCACCAAATGGTTAATTATTTATTACTCGTTAATAATAATCATTTCATTAGTGTTAATAAAGCAGCATCACACCCGAGGTCATGCTGTTGTGCTGAATATCAGCACGGCTGGTTATGTCCATGTTATAATCCCCAGATTCTAGTCTAGTGTTCGATCGGAATTAAGGAAGGAAAAAACACCAGGTAATGTCTGAATGGACGATCCTGCGTCTCCCCTCGGTAGCTCGTATCTGGTTAAACAAACTGAGTTCATTCGATATCTGAGACGATTAAATATTAAACCAGGTGGGAAAAATTAATTCAGCACAAAAAAAAAAAAAAAACCCCATCGGTCACACTGAATAAAACTTAGATGCAGTAACAGCACCGAGGACGAGGTGAACGCACCAGAGGAGCGGTCGCCACAGATGGCACACATCCGTTTCTGCGAGAGCGTGGGTCCGGGGCTGTGGCCTAAAAGTGGCTTGAGGCCAAACGGCGGCTTGACGTCGTCTGAGCTGCTGACGGCATGCAGGCCGGACATGGACACAGTGGAGTTGATCTGGAGGGGAAAGAATCAGGACTTTACACGCGCACTGTACAACACACGCTAAAGATCCTTCAGGTTTGAGAGGGAAAGATCTGAAGAGCAGACATTCAGAGCATTCTGTTACATTATCTCGTATTAACCTTTTAATCTCGGGTTTAAACTGATAACCGTGTCTGTATGATTGTGATTCATGACCGCGGAGACACTCACCTGGGGGCTGTTGATCGGGCCGTAGCCGACCGACGGCGTCCCCGGGAGGCATGGGGAGCCGAGAGACGAGCTGATGACAGAGAAGGGGGATCCCATGCTGCTGATGGGACTGCTGACCGCCGACGTGACGGGGGTCAGGGAGGTCATGGCAGCGGCCGAGGGGACGAGGGCAGGAGACTGTTTCCCTGACGCTGGGGACGACACCGACGAGCTGTCTGGACTGCGGGAATCTGGAAAAAAAAAAAAAAGTGAAAGATTTAAGTAAGAAAGTCTCAAACTGAGTTCCAATGTTCTCACAGGTGTATAAAAGTAATATCACACTACAGCACAATGCCGAGTGAGATACTGCTTAATCAACCAGTTATAACGACAGTCATAAACAGTCCTCATCTCCTCACCACAGACTTCTCCCTCTAACCAAAAAATCTCACGGCATCAACTCCTCTGTACTCTTTTCTTTATTCACCTGGGCATAAACGTTACTACAGAAGGATTAACATATTAAAATGAGCATCGATATAAACCAATTATAATAAATATACCAATATCACAATACCCGGGTGCTGAATCAATCTGTATTGTATTTCTATAGCTATCACGATTCTATAAATATCCAGATTCGATATGATTTACAGATTTTGTTAGACATGAATTGCCACACAAAAGGATCACGATACATCACCAGATTTTTTTTTTCTTCACCACCTCTAGTGCCTGTGCTGCACGATTAATCGGATTTAAACTCTAAAATCACAATTTCGACCGCCAGCCAATTAAACTGAAAACCGATTCATCTCTATTATAAAAGTAAAAATAGTTACACCCATCTCTTTTTCCCCCCCGATTTTCTCCCTAATTTAGTCGCGTCCAATTCCTCCCCGTCACTAGGGGGCTCCACATTAAGGCTACTACTACCACTAAGCCGGGAGGGCGAAGACTATCACGTGTTTCCTCCAACCCACGTGACGCCAGCCGACCGCATCTTTTCAAACTGCTCGCTCACGCACCGTTGGAGGCGGCGTAACACACCCGGAGGACGGCGCTATCCGCTCCTTCCGAGGTTACAGCATCACCCGGGAATCGAACTCGCGATCTCCGGATGATAGGACAAGCACTTTACCACTGCGCCACTCAGAGACGCAGCGAAGTGTGTCTATGACAAGAAATTTATCCAAATAATATACAGCGTAAAGCCGAATTAAATCACTATCACTTTACAGTCATCATAAACGAATAATAATAACAAAAATTAAAGTCAGTCAAATAATATGGCAGAACTGTGTATATTAGAGCACCAGCTACATATCAGCATCATTATTGGTATCAGAACCCTAAAACGTCAGATCCTTGAGTAAGGTGTAGCGTATAAGTAGAAAATAACAACATGACCGCGGTGGAGGAAACGGACTCCGTATGGAACGAGTAAACTTCAAGGCTGTTATTGGTCACGGGGTCACTCTCATGGCCCGATTTACCACACATGGGGCTCTGAGTGTATCAGCCGTCTCCTCTATTGTGTAAACACCGTGTAGCGAAGACACTGAGCAACAGCGGCGACCACAGACGCATCCACAGTTTGACGCAGGCGTGATACACTGTCAAAACTTGCGATTTATAATCCGGACCGTAACTGCTCATAGCTTCCATTGCTCATAGATTAAATTAATACTAAATACTGAAGGACCGGCAAAGTTACATATCATTCTGTCCCGCCAGTTTCACGTGAGTCTGTGACAAAATCAGACCGGACAGACAGGAGATTTTTCGGTTTCTGACCGATGAACATACAAAACCTTTCTTTTATTTAAACAACCATAGAGAAAGCAATGTTTATAATTAGAGAAAAAATACAAGCAGTAGACAATCAGACATCCTCAATTATACCAAAAAAAAAACATTTACACATTTTATATATATTTCATATACATATCATTAATTACACTCACACACACACATATATTATACACACACACATATATATATATGCGTGTGTGTGAGAGTGTAATTAAGTATAATATATAGGTATACGTATATATACACACAGTTTGTGCCTGGTTAGCCTCACCTCGGTTGTCCCCCATGCCCGAGGCAGCGCTCGCGCCGGCACACAGGAGCTCGAGTCACGGATGCGGGTTTAACTCTAGACCGAGGCCTGAGGCCTGCGCCGCGGCTTGTCTCCCAACCGGCGGTTTATCTACAATCACACACAGGAGAGCGGCGCGGAAACACATTAAAACACACCCCGTTACACCCGGGGACACATTCACACCAGGGCTTTTAAAGTCCTAAAGGACTCTGAATTATTGAGCTTTCTGGACCTGACCTGACACCTTTCGCGATGCTAACTAGCTAGCTCGGTTACATGCTTAGCTTACAACATATATACACACACTCACACTCACTACACACACACACATATATATATATATATATACACAAATCTATAAACTGGGTGCTAAGCGTAACAAATGAGTAAATCAATATTAATAGGAGTGATAAAGTCTAGAGATTTCAGTGAGGTAGGCTTACGTGTTAGCTGACATGGAGGAGGAGGATGAGGAGCTCAGAGATTAAACCCGTGATCTCACACACCAACACTATTTAACTATATATAATCTATAAACTGTGTGTGTGTGTATGTGTGCAGAAGAGATGCTCATCTGATTATAATCCTGCGTTCCTTCTTCTCTTCTCTTCTCTTCTCTTCTCTTCCGTCCTCTCTCTCTCGCTCTCTCTCTCACTCACTCTGCCACTATCACTCGGTCTGATACACATACATACAGACACACACTCAGCAGCGCTGCTTCCTCTCCAAACAGGAAACGAGAACATGTTTGAGCGCGCGCACGCACGCGCACACACACAATCAGCAACAGCAACATAAAGGTCCCATCATGCTGCTTTAGTGTGTTACAGATTTTAGTTACCTCAGTGACTTTAATATCAAATAACCCAACCACGTGACTAGGGCTTATTATAAAGTTTTAAAAACAGGTCACATGACTCGGGCTCGTTATAATCTTTAAGAACCAGGTCACATGACTAGGACGCGTTATAAGATGTAGGCACCCAGTCACGTGACTAGGGCTGAACATAATATTTAAGAACCGGGTCACATGACTGGGGCTCCTTATAATATATGTCATGTGACAGGGGGTGCTTATAATATATAAGCCCCAAGTCATGTGACTAGAGCTGGTCATGATATTTAAGAACCCAGTCACATGACTAGGGCTTGTTATATGTCATGTGACAAGGGGTTCTTATAATGTATAAGCACCCAGTCATGTGTACAACAACAGGGGTTGTTATAATAGTTAAAAGCTTGGTCACATGACTATGGCTCATTATAATAATTAAGAACCCGGTCATGTGATGAGGTCTCCTTATAATATGTTAGCATCTGGTCACGTGACTAGGGCTGGTCATGATATTTAAGCACCAGGTCACATGTCTAGGGCTCATTATATTTTGTAAGCACCCAGTCACGTGATTAGGGCTGGTCATAATGTTTAAGAACCAGGTCACATGATTAGGACTCGTTATAATATTTAAGCACCCAGTCATGTGCCCTGATGCTAAAATATTATAAGGAAACGGGCATGTGATGAGGGCCCCTTATAATATTTTAGCACCGGGTCACATGACTAGGGCTTTAAGAACCCAGTCCTGTGACAAGGGGTTGTTGTAAAATTTCAAAAACTTTGTCACATGGCTAGGGCTTATTATAATATTTAAGAACCCAGTTACATGACTATGGCTCATTATAATATTTAAGAACCCAGTCATGTGATGAGGGCTCCTTATAATATTTTAGCACCGAGTCACATGACTAGGGCTCGTTATAATATTTAAGAACCCAGTCACATGACTACAGCTCATTATACTATTTAACCACCTGGTAACATGACGAGAGCTACTGTAGTTATAATATGTAAGACCCCAATCATGTGACGAGGGCTCATTTTATTTAACCACCTGGTCACATGACTACAGCTCATTATAATATTTAAGAACCCAGTCGTGTGTTGAGGTCTTATTATATTTAAACACTCAGTCACATAACTAGGGCTCATGCAGCAAGACAGTTTTGGAAGAAAAAAAAACTGCAACTATTTCATGCAATGCATTGTGTTTATTTTCTATTTTTACAGTCCCAAAAATAAAAGTAATATTAATAAAAGTAATATTAATAGTAATAGTAATACATAATAATAATTTTTATCTTGATATTCTAATGAATACAGTTTTATATTATATTTACAATTCTCTAATATAATTATCATTTTCATTTACTGAAAGTGCAAGAGATTGTTCTTATAAGAAATTTTGATGAACACAGAAGGAATAATGCCGTAGACCATGTGGTTATAGTAACATGACATACTGTACATGGGTAAAATTGTGATGAGGCGTGTCGTGAAATGTTATTTCCATAACATCAGGGAGTGTGTTATTCCTCTTACACCAAAGCATTTCAGTGCTTCATTCATTGCTCAGTGATACAGGCACACAGTTTGTAATAGATTCAAAATTGTGGAACGTCTAGGAGAAAACTTGTGTACCTGTGTTCAGTTAAGCTATAGCCATGATAAACAGCCATTACATCAGCGTTTCCCAGTGAGACTTTTTGTGACTGCGAGACAATGAGAACCGATACTCCTTCACAATAAACCAGCACCCAGGCCTCACACCTTCCGACCAATTAGACTGCAGGATTTAGCCGTGGCTTTTAATCCTCGTCATGTTATAACTAGAATCTGGTAGCTTTCATGGACTGTCAGTCGGCACTGAACAATAGGGAGTGTCGAGTGAGCCGTGCAGAGGTGGAGAGGTGTGTTTCGGGCTAAGCTCTGTGGAATCTGTCTCTTTTACTGAGGTAAAGGTGATTTCTTTCATACTCAGACCTTCAAGTATTTCTGTTCAATAGAGACACCAAACGTCACATCACGAACACGACTGAAGGCATCGGCAGGGCTTCAGGTTTGATTCAGTAAAAACAATACGGCTCAGATGGTGACAAGCCCAAAGAGGATGGGACGGGAGAGACAGGAGCACAGAGGAATTTTCTTGGATGGAAGCAGGACAAGAACATGTTTTGAATGCTACGGTACATCACAAAGAAAATCACCTACAGCCATTTAATCAAATTCGAATTTTGATTCTGAGCTGGTAGTACTGGATGGAATATTAAGTGATGTCATTTTCTGACACGCCCCATGAGTCACTGGCTGGTTTCATTTTCTTACATTTGCATGTAAGGAGTTTGGAAGATGCTGCTGTTATCCAGAGTGACTTTAAAGATGTGCTTTAAAGTTTCGTTCAGTAAATACATCCTGATGGTGGTACTGTACGTGAGGTCTGGTGCAGGTGAGAGGTGGTGGGACGATTCGAGTAGTGCTAGAGGATCAG
The DNA here is from genome assembly GCA_011419295.1 of Clarias macrocephalus. Lineage (NCBI taxonomy): Eukaryota > Metazoa > Chordata > Actinopteri > Siluriformes > Clariidae > Clarias > Clarias macrocephalus. The sequence goes on along the minus strand of JAAGKR010010240.1, from coordinate 16,476 downwards.
ACAGACCATGGTGCAGTGCAGGAGGTAACTCGAGGTAAGAGTGCCCCGACCCATTTTCCACTTTCCTTTTTTTTGTTTCTTTTTTTCTTTGTTTTTCTAGGAAACCTCAGTTCCTACCATGTGGACTCCAGGTGGCAACAATGAGTGGCCTAAAGTCACCAACATCTTTAAATCAAGAGGAATCACTGTTGCACCATGCAACTCGAAGAATTAGAATATATTGAAAATGTACATTTTTGTAAAATTAAATTTTAAAAGTTTATCTCTCATATTTTAGATCCACGCAGAGGGATTTTTTGGTGGTAAATTTAACTTTGATGATTGCAGGTTTCATCTTGTAGAAATAATAATAATAATAATAATAATAATAATAATAATAATAATAATAATAAAAAACAAAATCCAGTATCTTAGAATATAAGAATATTTACTTTCCAGTTTGAGTATATTATTAGTCATACGTTATACTGTACATACTGTGTACGTCTCAGTCTTGTTCAGTACACACATGGGGAAGACTGTTGACTCAACATTTGTCCAAAAGATCAACACCATCCACAAGGAGGATAAGGCATATAAGGTGCAGGGATGACCACAGCCTTAAGAAGATTGTTAAGCAAAGCTGATTTAAGTGGTTGGGAAAACGTCACAAGGAGTGGAGTGAGGCTGGAGTCAGTGCATCAAGAGCCACCATGCACAGATATCCGCAGGAAATGGGCTACAACTGCTGCACATCTAGTATAACTATTTCATTTGTAAATCAAACTCCCAGAGTCTTGAGGAAGACAGTGTTTTGGTTTTGGGTTTGGGCATTGGATGGAAACTGAATCCTCATGACTAGCTGTAATATATGTATATAATAAAACACAAAAAATAAACAAAACATTTTTATGAACTTCAATTTGATTTGAATGGAAAAAAATCCGTACAGCATTTATAATGTTTTAAATGTTCTGCACTGCAATTTATTGTGATGGTATACTTCAAATGAAAATATAATTGCAATTTATTTGTATAATTTTTTATTCAGTTCATGCAATTTAACATGCTATTTTGATTTTAGGTATTTCTCCACTGTTATCTATATGAATAAAAAAATGTTTTGTCTGTACATTGGTCAAAATTAGTTCGTTCAATTGTATCTTTACACTTCATACAGTATGAATACAAGGACCCAAAACCTGTCTCAAAAAATGTTCTGTCTGTCTGTGTGTAATAATCTACTTTAAAATAAGCTACTAATGCGCTACTGTCTCAATGTAAACAAACCCCTGCACCAATAGATATTAATTAGAAAAGATAAACTGAATATTTTTACTGGGATTAGTTCATATTTTCACTTTGGCTGAAATAACAGCGCTGAAGTGGTATAAATGAATTTTAACACGCTGGAGTCGTTTTAAAACAAAACTTCATCTTTATCTGATCTACTTTTTCCATTTCTCATCTGTGATTCTCTCTCCGATTACCGAACAGGGAGTGTATTTGTCTGAGCACCAAAGAAGTACAACTTAGTGTAAACAAGGCGTCAGATACTCGACCTTACAGAATGTGATTTCTGTCTGACACACAGACACACAGACATGTACGTGGGCTTCAACCTGAAATAACAATAATAACAATAATATCACTCATTACATTAAAGATCAGCAGATTATTATAGATTTAACACTTTAACTGTTTCTATAAAATATTTTCCCATCGACAACATGTACTTAGACTAGTGTGTATAATAAATCAATAAACAAATATATTTTATGAAATGTTGTTTTAAATATTGTTGTCATTATTCTCTAGCTGTCATGCTTTGTGAAGCGAATGTTGATGGTTTATTCTGGAACAAAAAAAAAAAAAACTTTTCTGTTAACTCTCCCTGGACCAGACTGAACTACAGTATACGATGCTGGACTCTAGATGGCGCCAATGCGCCAATAAAGCGCAATAAGCCTGTAAAAGAAGAAGAAACTAAGCATTATTGTCCAATCAGGTTGTCGCTTCTAAAGACGTGTCGAATCCGCGAGCTCGTTTTTTTGGAGTCCCGTTGGTTGCCATGATTGCTAGTTTCCTTTGTCAACGAGTCGAGTTGGTTAATGGGCGATATTTTATATTCTCTTATGTGTTTTAGCTGATGTAAATGTACAGAAAAGGTATATACAAAGGTTATAATTCTACAGTCTTCTCTGGTTTGAGAGAGATTTACTAATTGTTTTACAGTTTATAATATTTTAAAGGAGTGGATTTCTACACAAAGACTTGGCAACCCGGGACTTGTTAAAGTCAGCGTTACTGTTTCAGCGCGCTCGTGTGTGAGTGTTATTGTTTCCTTAGTGTTTCATGTAAACCAGCCCTGTTAAATTAATGACTGTTGACACTAACCGCGTTATAGTTAGTCTAGATAACCAGGTTCACATTATACAGACTGAGATAGTGTTTACTGGCGGGAACCGAAAGCCTTAAACCCAGGCTAACAGAAAAGCTAACATGCTAACCCGAGGGAGAAAAAAAACAAGCGCGTGGTGCCTCATAAATAATCTCACTGCGTGTTAAATAAAATCCAATAAACCTCTTTAATGAATCATTTAACAATAAAGCTATTTGATGGTTTAAATAAATCGTATGAGGTGTGTTTAGCTGCTGGAGGCTTGCTTCAGGCTCGAAGAACAAAAACATCAAACTGAACGTGGATTAATTTCATTATTAAGCCAAAAAAATTTATTAAAATATTTGAGACAAAGATAAAAAGGGGTGGGATGCAGTTTTCTAGGGTCACGTGACTAGTTATTAAAGTCGTTATACGCCTGTCATTGTTGACGTCATGGTTGGGGTTTAAGCCCCTCCCACTCAGCTCTTTCTTTTGCATTTTCCTGACTTCTAACCCCCCACACTGTACAGGTACTAAACCCCGGGCTGTCCTGATGCGTTTCGAGTTCCTGCACTCCTCCCTGAATGCTTAAACATCCCCGGCTGCTTTCTGCCCCAAGGGTAATTCATTAATTAACTCCCCTATGTGATATGAGAGATGGTACTGTATCCTGAAGGTGTTTTCCGTCAGACTCTCCTCAGGCCGCGTCGTCGATGATGGCAGCTGTTACCAAGGTGACGGAGAGCATCGTGATCCTTGACGACGATGACGATGATGAAGATGATGTTGAAAAGCCTTCCTCTTCGTCGTTGCCGTCTTCCTGCTGTCCTCAGAGAGCCGGCACTTCTCGAGTCGCACACGTCCCTGAGTCTCCGTTTGCCTCGGCCAGCAAGAAGGTCCATGTTCTGAAAGTGGAGAACGAGAAGCTCTTCAGCGAGGTGTGTGAGCACGCTCCTTATTCCTCTCTGATCCTACAGGTGTTGTTCTAACCTGCCAGGCAGCACATTGTGCCGTGTGAGCGAATTGTCATAGAATCACAACAAACGAAAAACTTGGATTGTGAGTAACTCGGTCTGCGAGTGTTTTGCAAGACGAGAAAACATTTAAAATAAATTTTAACTTGATAAACGAGCGAGGTCTCAATATACGAGTACTTGTAGTACGAATGCGCTTTGTCTGCTGAGTCACATGATCACAACTGAGCCAATGGTTCTTCTCACTCATGTGTATGTAAATGATTTTTCTTTTAATGTAGTGTCCAAGGTTAGTGACTGTACTGGAACAATGGATCCCATGAAGGGAGAAAAAAAAGTTAAAAAAGACTAGCAGTGAAGGATTTCTGTGAAATCCTCAAAAGTAGGCAAAAGCAAGTGACACTATAGTTGCAAGCAATGATGAGTGGGCCCAAGCACCCTGTGCCATCGCGACCCAGACACACCAGAAGGACATCCAGCACACCGGGCACATGCCTTTAAAGGGGATTTATCAATACCATTATGACATAATTTTAGAAAAGTTGGGAGTTTTATGTTTAGTGATGTCACTCATTGTGATGTCGCACAGAAAGTTGTTAACCACTTTTCAGCATAAGTTTAAGACATCTTAACGGCTGACCCGTTTGAGATATCAAAGATCCCTCTATAATTTTGCATCCTCAATGTCTTTAGATCACATCGGCCCGGTTGGTTGGCGAGCGTATAAATCACCCAGGAGAAGTATATCAAAACGTCATAAAATAACTGACTTGGTCAGCGTTGATCAGGCGTTCCACTCGCCGAATGTTCAGGGGAAACGACTACAGACTGCAGGGATCGTCATTCACAAACGCACAGCCTTCTTTAAAGCATTTGCACCGTTCACATGTTTACTGCTAATGAGAGCCTCATCACTGTACTGTGCTTTAAATCTTCTGTAAATCTCAATCGGCTGTTTTTACACCTTCATGCACCAGAAACGTTATAAGAAGTCCCATCTGAAGGAAGTTGGACTTCTAATCGGTTTATTACTGTAATAATGAGCTGAAAGAGTTTTGATTTGATTATTGTTGTGAAGGTGAGTTTCTAGTCAGTATCGTTTGTTCACATTCTCAGAACGTTACATTCACATCTGTTCCTCTTTGATTTTTCACCCCACGCAGTTTGTGGATCACTGTGTAAAACACGCCCAGGAGCACCCGGAGGTCGTGCCCTTCCTGAAATCGAAATATGCCAAGGCCTTACCTGACTTCCTGACGTCCGTGGAGTTCCGGAACGCCGTGGGCCGCTGCCTGACCAAAGCCCAGGCTCAAACTAGCAAAACATTTGTTTACATTAACGAACTCTGTACCATTCTTAAAAAGCACTCCGCCAAACGGGTCAGCATTCAGCCTTCTGAAGCCAAAAAGCCGGTAAAATTCCCGAGCGGAGGCGGGGACGAGATAGCCAACGTGGACGTAAAGGATGAGTCTGCCGTGGGGAACACAGACGCTGGGGAGGAGGAAAGGAAAACGAAACGAGCTTCCAGAAAACAGGTTTGCATCTTCATAGGCTCTTAGATCAGCACTGTATGTATGTATGCGTGTATGTATGCGTGTATGTATGCGTGTATGTATGCGTGTATGTATGTGTGTGTAAATGTCTCTTTTTTCTCTTTCTCACTCTCTCACACAGATAGCACACTTGGAGAACTTGCTGAAGGTTTACAGTGATGAGATCAAACGGCTGCAGGAGAGGGAATTGAGTTTGGAGGAATTGGAGAGAGAGGACTCGTGCTACATCCAGGAGCACAAGCTCAAACGCAGAGTAAGTCTGACACGTACCCACATCGGGAACATGAGTCTCAGTCACCTGAAATTATTTCTGTGATATGCACTTTTTCTGGGGCATCTTTACTAGAGGAAAAGAACAATCATATACATGATGTCATTCAGAGCACACGGTCCAACTCATGTTCCTGAAAAATAAAGGTATTTTAATTTGCTGAGCCTGAGGTCTTTTATCTTTCTCTTTATGATGATGATGATGATGATGATGGCCTGCAGCTGCTAGTGTCTTTGTGCAATGCAAAACCACCCAGAGTTTATCTAGTTTTAACTTCGAATAACAAAAACTGACTCTCGTTGTGAATGTAGCCGTAGAAGCTGGCATGGCGTTAAAGAAAGAAAAAAAGAAAGAACACAAATGTCACTGTCTAAACCAGATTTACATCACCATGAACTAAACAAAACCTGGACAAAAAAGTAAATAAATAAAATGTGTTAAAGGCTGTATTTAGACCAGAATGTTGATATTAAGTCTCGGTTGTGACCAGCTTTACGAGTGGGTCCTGCTACACACCTAGTCTAAACTTGAACATAAACAGTGTTGTGGATTCTGAAAATGTTATGTGGTAAAGTCTACAGAAATTACTGTTTAATTTAAGAAAATGACCAGGTTTAAGATTAAGATTTATTGATTTGACACATGTTCCTTTTAAAGGAAGCTGGGGTCAGAGTGCAGGAAATGGCGCGCCTGGAGCAGATGGGGTGGTTAAGGGCAACTTGTTGGTGCCAGGGCTTAAACCATTGACCTTCCGATCAGTAACCCAAAGGCTTAACTGTCTGAGCCACCGGTGCCCCGGGTTAAGGTCTTGCAAATGAAAAAATAAATACAGATTCCGGCCCACGAGGGTCTGTGAATAATAAATATCGGGATCGACTAGTTGTACGTATTTGTGGCTACATCTATTATTTTAGACTAGGGGATTTTCCTTAGTCCACCATGGCCTGATGTGCACTCGCAGTCACATGTAGGCCTGGGTGTCATTCACAAATTTTAAGTATTCTTTATGTAATCACCTTTATATAATGTACCTTGACACCTGATAATAAATTTTCGCAATTTGAATAAGATCCACTTTAACATGAAGAAAAATGCGTTAATGGGATTCTGATCCTCACATGATTCGCTTCATCTCTGACTAGTTTGACTGGAGAGAGAGCATGCAGTGATAATTTTTCTTGTGCATCCTGCATATCATGCATTTATATTTGTTTTATATATACATACAGTAGAACCTCGGGTTGTGAGTAATGTGATTTGCGAGTGTTCCGCAAGACGAGCAAGGATTTTTAATAAATTTTGACTTGAAAAACGAACAAGTATTGGTTTATGAGTACCGAGTATTATGTATCACACATTTGTTTCTTGTTTTGACGCCGAGCGTCACATGATCACAACTGGGCCAGAAATTTTTCTATCCTGAATTGCGGAATTGTGGGTAATCGTCTCCCCTGCTGGATCTTAGTGCTTGTCTCTTACTGGTATAATCAACATCTCCCTCTCTGTTTCAGCATGTCGTTAGTCCTATGTGCGTGCGTGCGTGTAATTTGACACCGACACACACACACTCTCTTGCCTTTACACCCCCCCCTTCCCTCGGCTTCACACACACATACAGACACACACTCTCTGCTCTACACGGAAACATTGCTCTGGCACGATTTTTTTCAAAGGTAAAGTGCAGGTTAATTTTTTTTTTCTTTACAGTAGTGATTTCGTTAGTATGCGCTAACGCGAGTGTCTAGCGATATTCCTTGCTAATTTTTCTGATAAAACAGTCTTTTCGTTAATGGTGTGTGTGTGTGTGTGTGTGCAGGCACATTACACACACATACTCACACACAGTGCCTGCATGCACAAATGGAAACACTTATCTGTCAGGTTTTATTTTTACTTTTTTTAAAGGTAAAGTGCAGATTAATTTGTTTTATGTTCACTTATATTTTATATTAGTTATTTTTATTTATTTATTTTTTTAGGGCTGTGGAACGAATAATTTAATCATTGTGTTGATTTCAGCATGACGTCATTTTTGATTGCTCAGTCTCCAGCCAATGAAATCGCTCTATACAAAGGATTTGTTTTTGTTTACTTCCTCGTACCTCTCTGTGCAAACATTCACTGGATAAAAAAGGCCAGCTTGGATGGATTCTCAAATCAGGAGATGTTGATGAATTTTTCCCATAACATCAGCTCATCTATTTATTCTGGAACCCATTGTGTTTTTTTATGTTTGTATTTATGTTTTTTCTTATTATGGGTGTACGCTTATGGCTGTAAAAGGTTTATTGACCGTAATCCCCTACTGTGATTGGACTTATGTTTCAGATGATGAAGATCTATGATAAACTGTGTGAGCTGAAGAACTGTAGCACACACACTGGCCGCGTCATGGAGCAGAGGATTTACTACAGCGGCACTCGTTACCCAGAGATCAACAGGAAGGTACTCATTATTCAGGATCTCAGGACTTAATTTACATTCAATTAAATATTTGTATAGTGCTTTTAACAATGGTCATAGCCGCAAAGAAGCTTTACATAATCAAAAGAAAATTATGGAAATGCGTACGAAATGTAGGAAAATGTGTATGAATCAGAATGATCAGATTGTCCCTGATGAACAAACATTCACTGGTCACAGAAATCTCTGTTCTGATTTGGTTTTAGCAAATACTGCTTATATAGACAGAGGGTTTAACCTTAGGGGTGATGTGCTCGTATCTTCTGGTTCTAGTGAGGACTCTCGCTGCTGCATTCTGGACTAACTGAAGCTTGTTCATACACCTAGTTGAACAACCAGACAGTAAGGCGTTACAATAATCCAACCTAGAGGTGATAAAAGCATGAACTAGTTTTTCTGCATCGTTTAGTGACAATATATTTCTTATCTTGGCAATATTTCTGAGGTGAAAGAATGCTATCCTGGTAATATTATCTACATGAGCTTCAAATGAAAGGCTGAAATCTATAATCACACCGAGGTCTTTTACTGTTGCACTTGATAGAACAGGAAGGCCATCTAAAGTTACAGTGTGATCAGGAAGCTTACTTCTAGCTGATTGTGGTCCTATGACTAGAACTTCTGTCTTATCAGGATTAAGCATAAGGAAGTTAATTAACATCCAATCTCTTATGTCCTGCACACATTGCTCAACTTTAGACGTATAACTGTGTGTCATCAGCATAACAATGAAAACTAATACCATGCTTATGGATTATGTTGCCCAAAAGAAGCATGTAAAGGGAAAAAAGCAGTGGGCCTAAAACCGAACCCTGTGGAACACCAAACTCCACTAGAGAACATGCAGAATAATCACCATTTAAATCTACAAACTCATAACGATCAGTCAAATAAGATCTGAGCCACGAGAGGGCCGTTCCCTTAATTAATACTACATTTTCTAATCTGTGAAGGAGAATACTATGATCAATGGTGTCAAAAGCTGCACTGAGGTCGAGTAACACAAGTATAGTGACGCAACCCTGATGAGAGGCCAATAGGAGGTAATTTAATACTTTAACGAGTGCTGTCTCTGTACTGTGATGAGGCCTAAATCCTGACTGATACAGTTCATGTATGTTATTTCTATATAGATATGAGCATAGCTGCTCCACTACTATAATTTCCAGAATCTTAGAGATGAAGGGGAGGTTTGCTATCGGCCTGTATTTAGACAGCTGACGGGTCAAGGTCAGGTTTCTTAATTAGTGGTTTGATAACTGCTAATTTAAAAGATTTTGGAACATACCCACTGCTGTTATTGCTGGTACTATCTGCTTGAGAAAATGTGTCAGTATCTAATTCACAGGTTCACAATTTTGCAGAAGAAATAAGTGAAATTCGTTCACTCTCTTCAAGGGGAGTGAAGTATTCTAGGTTATGATGTGGTGGTGTTAGTTTATTATCTGTATCACTTAAATTGTCTGGTTTCAAAGCCTGAATTTTTTGCCTAATATTTACGATTTTGTTATTGAAAAAGTTCATGAAGTCTTCACTACTCCACAGTGTTGTTGTGAAGATTTCTGCAGTGGTCTTGTTTAATTTAGCTACGTAGAATTAAATAAAAATCTAGGATTGTTTTTATTTTCTATAAGAGTGGAGAGATGCAACGATCTAGCAGCACTGAGAGCTTTTCTATAGTTCAGGGCGCAGTTGGTGTTTAAAGTGGTAGCACGCTACTGTGTTTACATGATGTGCCTACATCACTTTTAGAGGTGTTCTAGCAGAACATGGCACGTTTGGTGGCAGACCACAGTAATGACTTGTGACACTACTCATGTCAACAGTCTTGGTGTGTGACGGTCAAGGCTTGTCAACATTAACACCACCACCAGGTTAAATTAATATTTACCGTATGCCAGTAAACTGGTGACCGGATCATGGGTATGCACGACTGCAGGGAACAAAGTCAGTGCTGTCCAGCCCACTACACCACAGCCAACTGGGGTTTAACCGGGAAAGAGCAAAAAGATTGCTGCACTGAATTGATCAAGCGCCCATGGGATGCGCTGGATAAACAAATCCAATCCACAGAGGGCCAAACCTCATGACCCACAGCACCCAAAAGATCCTTCAGTAACTTCCTGGTGCCAGACACCACAGAACACACCCCCAGAGCTCCTGCAGAGCCAAGCCATGATGGGCCAAGGGCAACCCGCCAGCCTAGGTAGTTTTAATGTTATGACTTCTTGGTGTGTCTCTCCTGTGTCTTAAAAAAAGAAATCTCCTGCTTGCATTAGATTGAACGATTTATAAACCGGCCTGAGGTCCACGAGAACCCTCCGGATTACACAGACATCCTGCAGGTGGTGAAGCGCACCAACCAGCGCAACCAGCTCATGCTGAGCCGCAAGCAGGAGGCGCAGATCGCGCAGGAGGCGTTCTGTGAGACGGGCAGTAAACTGCAGGAGAGGCGCCACCTCGACATGGTCTACAACTTCGGCTCTCACCTCACGGACCTCTACAAGCCCGGTAAGTAATCTCACGGGTGGGACTTTGTGCAATGTGTAAGTGTAAATCGTATAATGATGATAATTCCCTTGTTTTTGTAAACTTAAAACAATCTTTTTTTTATTTTTTTATTTTATTTTATTTTTTTTTGTGTAAACGTAGCCTCAGATCCTGCCATTAATGACTTCGCCTTGGAGAGGAAGCTACGCGTTAACAGAGAGGCGGCAGTCAGCTCCCTCGAGGAGGTCATCAACAAATACGCTCTCAAACAGGATGACGCTGAGGAGGAGGACAGGAGAAAACGTCTGGAGAAAGACAAGCAGAAAAAAGAGGTGAGATCATACAGTGGACCCTTGCTTGTGAATGTTCGACTTACGGACCAAACGTTTTGGCTGGCAACAAACAGCGATCCAGCCACTCACGCGCCCTTCCGGTTTCACGCACTTCCAGGGGTTGTGGCAGTATCGTGTTGGCCTCACCGGCCTTATGAGTAGGGTTGGGTACCGTTTGGGTTTTTTTCGATACCGGTGCCAAAGCGATACTTTTAAACCGGTACCGGTGCCAAAATGGTGCCTGAACCGATACTTTGCAAAAGCCACAAAATGATGGCTCAAGAATAAATTTTTATTGAACAAAAAATTGAATGCTTAAAATTTTACAATATATTAAAAGTTTAAGTATTAGCTGGAAGGCCATAATTATGAACAGAATCCATCTTGCATTAGTATTTTACAAATTGTTTGACCATTTGTTAGCATGAATGCAAGATTTGCATTTTGCAGTTAACATTACATTAGCCGACTGCTAACCTGCGGAAAGGCTGCTGACGTCATTATAATCCTTTTTGCTCCGGTTGGTATGACTGTGGCTGGAGTCGTCCACACCAATAGTGCCAGCTGTTGTCTGTAAGCTGCCAAACCTGGCGCTTGCCTCTGCTTTTAAGTTTATTCCGTGTCCCCCCCAAATGTTTCATTAGATTTGACGTGTTTCCCCTTTACACGCAACTGCTGTAAAACATTTACTGCATGTCGCGGTGTCGGAATCCTTTCTTGTGAAATATAGCCGCACTACGACCGTTTAGTTTTAGGCATTTTAACGAAAGTTAATTTAGCAAGTTAAGATAGCGGTAGACCATCTGCTGCCGTCAGAGCAAGTGTAACGTTAGTTGCTGCGTTCACGCGCATCTCAGATGGTCTCATTTCCTGATGATTTGCGGTTTTTTTTTATTATTTATTTTTTTTATCTAATCTAATAAACGTTTAATCTACAAAAATAAAATGGACAGTAGCATTACTGCAACAATGTTTTGGGTTTGTATTATCAAAGCTTTCCGAAGTCCTCAAGATTTTTCTAATTACGGAAATAATTAATTTTTCCGATAATTTCTGACACTCCATGAATGCAGTATTTAAATTTTACTCTACTGTGTCATCATAGCCCCAGAGAACAAATATATTAATCGACAGTTCAGGCATTTAAGTGGCACCGAAATGAGGCACCGAAATTTGCGTTCTGTTTCGGTCCGGTACATACCGGTTACATAGGTATGGCACCGGTTTTCGGTACCATGAGTCAATGAGTCAATCTGGGAGCACGATGATGAAAAAGACATTGTCCTGTGACACTGTCCCAATAGTGAGTAATCTATTTTTAAGATATGCTCAAAGAGACTCACAGTCTTATTCACAGCCAGCTGACAATTATTAAGACTATGATGCACAATTAAAGCGCTGTTCCCCTTCTCTTGTTGCGTGTGCTGTTCAACACAGAATGGTCAGCAGGAGTCTGTAAAGGCAGAGAGCACTGATAAGAGTGAAGTTAAAAATCAAAACGAAGAGGAGAAGGAGAAACAGGAGGAGGATGAGGAAGAGGAGGAAGAGGAAGATGTGGAGGAAGACGAGGAAGAAGATGAGGAAGATGATGAGGAATCTTCAGATCCGGATATCGAGGAGGAGATCAAGGCCAGCGAAGCACAAGGTGGACCGGGTATGAATTGTTTATTGATCCGTTGTTGGTCCTTACGGAAGCACATATTTTTCCTTCACATAATATGAATTTAAAATGTTTAAAAGTAATGTTTAGTTTATTTCTGGTCTGACCTGCTACTACGAAATACTTGATTTACTTTCCTAGTTTGAAATAAAGAGGAGTTGCATGCCACTTTGAGCAACTCACCATTCTGAAACATATTTCTGCTGTTTGACTGAAATTTGATCTCTCACCAGTTTTTGTTTGTCCACCCGCCTCTTGAGGATTGACCACAAGTTCTCAATGGGATTAAGATCTGGGGAGTTTCCAGGCCATGCACACACAATTTCAACGTTTTGGTCCCGTGCCACTTAGTTCTCACTTTTGCCTTATGGCTCGGTGCTCCATCGTGCTGGAAAATGCATCGTTCTTCACCAAACTGTTGTTGGATTGTTGGAAGAAGTTGCTGTTGGAGGGTGTTTTGGTACCATTCTTTATTCATGGCTGTGTTTTTGGGCAAAATTGTGAGTGAGCCCACTCCCTTGGATGAGAAGCAACCCCACACATGAATGGTCTCAGGATGCTTTACTGTTGGCATGACACAGGACTGATGGTGGCGTCACCTTTTCTTCTCCAGACAAGCCTTTTTCCAGATGCCCCAAACAATCGCAAAGACGCTTCATCCGAGAATATGACTTTGCCCCAGTCCTCAGCAGTCCATTCGCCAGACTTTTTGCAGAAGATCAATCTGTCCCTGATGTTTTTTTTGGAGAGAAGTGGCTTCTTTGCTGCCCTTCTTGACACCAGGCCATCTTCCAAAAGTCTTCGCCTCACTGTGCGTGCAGATGCTCTCACACCTGCCTGCTGCCATTCCTGAGCAGCTCTGCACTGGTGGTCCTCCGATCCCGCAGCTGAATCCTCTTTAGGAGACGATCCTGGCGCTTGCTGGACTTTCGTGGATGCCCTGAAGCTTCTTAACAAGAATTGAACCTCTTTCCTTGAAGTTCTTGATGATCCTATAAATTGTTGATTTAGGTGCAATCTTAGTAGCCACAATATTCTTGCCTGTGAAGCCATTTTTATGCAACGCAATGATGCTGCACGCGTGACTTTGCAGGTCACCATAGTTAACAATGAAAGAATAATGATTTCAAGCATCACCCTCCTTTTAACATGTCAAGTCTGCCATTCTAACCCAATCAGCCTGACATAATGATCTCCAGCCTTGTGCTCGTCAACATTCTCACCTGAGTTCACAAGACGATTACTGAAATGATCTCAGCAGGTCCTTTAATAACAGCAATGAAACACAGTGGAAAGTTTTTTTTCGGGATTAAGTTAATTTTCATGGCAAAGAAGGACTAAGCAATTTGCATATACTCCAGAATGTTATGAAGAGTGATCAGATGAATTGCAATTATAAAAACTTAAGCAGCAACTTTTCCAATTTCCAATATTTATGTAATTCTCAAAACTTCTGGCCACGACTGTATTACGTATGTGTGTCTTCATATTCTGCATTGATAATGTTTAATTAATTGTACCTGCATAATCTTTGAAACGCTGATTTATATGTGGAACATTTCAGATGATGAAGACAACGAGGAGGAACGTCTGAGCGCCAGTGATGACACCGTGCAGCCAGGCAGCAACGGGTCGTGTCCCTCGGTTAAGTCTCCTGACTGCGGAGATGAAAGTGCCGATGAAGTTCCACAGTCTGACAGCAGGACGAGCGTCAGCATCTCCACAGAAAGATATCTGGAAATCAAGCGTTCCCCCGACAGTCCCTCCTCTTCGCACGGGCATGGTGAGAGGGGGGTCGTCTCGAACCCTCGATCCGGAGAGGCCGACATGTTGCTCGTCTCTAACAGTTGTCCCTCAGCCGACTCGAACAGCGTCAGTGAAGCCACGGGGATTCCATCCGCCACTGAGGACTGTGTCTCCGCCCCGGTGATGATGTCTGCCAAGCATCCTGAGGTGACCAACAAGACGAGTAACAGCAAGAAGAGGAAACGGGAGTCGAAGAGGAACCACACGATCGTCCATAATGGAAACGTCGGAGAGAGCGATGTGAGGTAAATCAAGCTTGTCTCCCCTTAGGAGATGTGTTAAAGGATTGAAATGGGGAAGGAACAGTTATTCAAGTAGATTTATTTATGACCGTACACTCACACTAGTAATATCCATGAAACACTTGTGTAAATACTCGATAGCTACTGTAAGTGAAAGGGTAAGTTTACACGGTTTACGCTCTGCTGGTTTGATGGTCTTTAGAGTTGCGGTGTGTGAGAGTGGTGTTGTGGAGGATGAGGAGCCTCAGGCACTTCTATAGAGAAGTCATGATGGCTTTACTAATTTTTCTCATAAAAAATTGTAAATCTAGCACCTTTTTAACCTTTTTGATGAGAATCAAAAAGTCGTGTTGACGTTCTGACAACAGAATATTAAATATTTAACTGGAGAGATATAAAGAGAAGATCTCACCTGGTACAGGTAGCAACGGTCCTGTGATTTTCATCAGTCAATCAAACTATAAACACACACAGAATGTAAATAAACAGGAGGATGAGGACATCAGGCATAGACGCATCTTTTTTCTACTTAAAAAATAAATATTATTATAATAAATTAATATTCAGCAAATCTAAAATAACCAAGTAGAACATTTTTTTTCTCTTCATTTTTTTTGTTAGTTTGTTTAAAATTCCAACGTACAGTAATAAGGCTATTCTAGTAATATTATCTAAACAAGCTTCAGTCTTAGTGTTTTTTTCCCCCTCTATCTCCAGTGCTGATGCGTGTAATGATGAAATGTCAATGCTGTGTTTAGTAACAGTGATGTCTCCCGGGATGTGAAAATGGCCTGTAGCCCTGTGATTGTGGACTCCACAAGGGCGGACACACCCACTCAGGATATGGTCAGCAGCTCTCGCTCCACACCTCCCCCTAAAAAGCACAAGGCAAGTAAAACCAAAATAAAAGAATAGTTTGGATTAACATTATTTATAAGGTGTAAGATTAATTGTTTTTTTTTTGTGATAATTGTCTGCTTAATTCCAAAATAAAGCCTTTTCTTTAGTGCATGTTCACCTGCACAAAATATCACTGGATATATGTACATCATTCAAGCGTACTGTACATCTCCTAGCACTGTAAAAGAAAGAAATGCTTATGGTCATGCTAGTCTGAGAGCGCCCAGTTTCGTCTGATCTCGGAAGCTAAGAAGGCTTGGGTATGGCTAGTACTTGGATTGGAGAAAAAAATACCCTGTCTGGCCAAAAAAAAAAAGAACAGTTGCAGACTATAAGATTTCATTCAGTCACTTTTTTTTTTTCGCAAGGAGTGTCCAATTCCTCCCCGTCACTAGGGGGCTCCACATTAAGGCTACTGCTACCACTCAGTTGGGAGGGCCGAAGACTATCACGTGTTTTCTCCGAACCACGTAACGCCAGCCAACCGCATCTTTTCCGAACAAGAGGTTACAGCATCACCCGGGAACCGAACCAGCACTTTACCACTACGCCACTCGGAGGCCCAATTCAGTCACCTTTAGCTTTCACTCACTCACTCACTCACGGTTCATGTGTGAAAATGATTCATCATGCTCTCAGAACCGCTCTCTCACACACTGATGGCTAGGGGCGTATTCCAGGACTCAGAGAAGAAAACCTCCTTAGATGTGATGTACTGGTGATTCAGTACATTCAGATGGTCAGCTGACTTTTTCATTGCCACATACCGTTGCTGAGTCTCGACCTGAGCGACTGAAACAACCCCAGATCATAACACTGTCTCCAGAGGCTTGTACAGTGGACACTATGCATGATGTGTGCATCGCTTCATGCGCTTCCCTTCTTACCCTGACACGCCCATCACTCTGGAATAGACTCAGTCTGGACTCATCAGGTCACATGACCTTTTATCATCGCTCCACAGTCCAGTCTGTGATCACTAACAAACTGAAGACTTTTTTTGATAGTCTTACTATCAAGCGGGTTTCATATGGACACACAGCTGTTTAGTTCCGATCCTGTGATCTCTCATCACATTGTGTGTGTGTGTGTGTGTGTGTGTGTGTGTGTGTGTGTGTGTGTGTGTGTGTGTGTGTGTGTGTGTGTGTGTGTGTGTGTGTGTGTGTGCGTGTGTGTTTTTTACCATGCAACTTCAAGTGTTTAAGTGATCTGCATTCATGATCTTTTCTGACCAGGTTCCTCTCACAGAGTTGACAGAGCACTGATAATGTGTTAAAGATTTCACAACACAGTTGCAGTAATTTTCAATCTCCTTAATAGTTTTCTTTGTGTGTGTACATACATGCGCAACTTCTTTTGAATTGTGTGTAAATAAAAGAAGTAATGAGTTCCTATTAAAATAGTTTTTTCATAAGTAAAGGTA
>JAAGKR010010239.1:0-23486 GCA_011419295.1 Clarias macrocephalus | reverse complement strand
AATTTACCTCATGAACAGCTAAAACATTCTTCTCACTGTGCATTAAATATATGTGCAATATTGTGTGCAACACCACTGTGCAATATACTGTGCAATACTACAAATATTTATTTAACTTATTTGTAAGTATCTCACACCTTACTCCATTTGATGTTAACCCCCCTAAAAAAACATCCTACTCCATTTGTTGTAATTTTTATTTTTATTTTTTTCCTGTTTTGTGTCGTGCTATTTTGTCTTGTTATTTGTTTTGTTCTGGAAGCTCTGTCACTAAAACAAATTCCCTGTACTTGGCAATAAAATTCTTCTTATTCTGATATTTCATTTCAGAAGTGTACAATGGCCACAGTAGCAGTAACATGTATCCAGGGTGTTTATGTTACCAGGGTAACACATGGAGGAAGTGACGTCTGCGCTGGTGTCATAACATGGTGTCTCGAGTGAAGAGATTTTATCATCAAATGTTCCCTTAAAGTTCACTGTGGATCTAAACACAGCATTACCATGTGTCACCAGACAGTGAGAGGTGGATATAGGGCGCCCTCTAGTGTTCAACTCTAAACTGAACAAACTAAATAATTCAAAAATAAATAAATATTATTCATAAATAAATAAATAAATAAACAAACACATAAATAAGCCTTCAATATGACAAAATAGACATGTTAAAATCAGTTTCATAAATTTGCATGATATTATACACACTAAATTGTAAGACTCATATTTCAGAATGCAGCATTTCCTTTCCAAACTCCTGAAGACAGACAGAAAAGTAAAGCATTTAAATGTAAGAAAAAGGTAGTATTCAGCTCAAATAAATTATTCTGTGTGTGTGTGTGTGTGTGTGTGTGTGTGTGTGTGTGTGTGTGTGTGTGTTTCTGGGAGGCAACGTAACCAATGAACAGCATTTCCTTAATGTACGTTTTATAACACTGTTAATGAATTACAGAATGTACAGAATTAAACAATACCTAAGACTTCTGATTGTTTGTGTAGTTTGTGACAGAACTACGAGGGCTTGGCTGCTGAGTTTTAAGGTTCTATACAGTTCTGTGAGGGTTATGATCTGTATAAAACATACAAATACATAAAGCCAAACATAATAAAGTGTTTCAACTTCAATTCATTACATAATCATGTAAATGATGTGTATAAAGGAGTCACAACACTCAGAAATACATTTGTACTAATGAAGGTACAAACCCTTGTCAAAACTGTACCTTAATATAGAGAAACAAAATTGTACCAAACCTGTTTGAACCATCAAGGACATTATTTGTACCATTGGCAACCAAAATGTACCTTTTGTTTTTATAAATTTGCTGGAACATTATTGTACGTTAATCAAAAGTACAAATTTTGTCCTTGAAGGTACCACCACAGTGACACGCCCTTTTGTACCTTAATAGTGTCTGATCAGTTTTTTTGGGAACTATAAAAGTAATTTTCCTATTGAATAAGACATTCAATCAATTTGTTATCAGTGACTATGAAAATGTATCAAATGTTTGAACACTGGCTTAGATTAATTCAAATAAATTTTATTTCTATAGTGTTTTGACAATGGTCATTGTCTCAAAGCAGCTTTACAAAATAAAAAGAAATTTTATAGAAGTGTGTATGTGTGAGAAAAATGTGTCTAGATAATGAGATTGTCCCTGGTGAGCAAGCCAAGGGTGACGGTGAAAGTGGCAAGGAAAAACTCCCTGAGATGGCAATAGGAAGAAACCTTGAGAGGAACCAGACTCAACAGGGAACCCATCCTCATTTGGGTGATAATGGATAACAGGGATCATATAACGACATCTTGTGTGTTACGCAGCTGAAAGTTCGATATAACAGAAGTTATATAAATTAACATGAAGTCCAGTTCAGCACAGGGATGAGTCAGCAGGTGCAGAGGGCAGATGGGGTCTGGATCACTGAGAGCTCAGGAGCAGCATGAAGCAGAAAACAGCTGGAGCTGGTCCTTCTCTGGATGCCTCAGGATCCTCGCAGGGTTGACCTCTGTCTACTGAAGCTGTCACAATCTCCAGATGCCACGGGATGGGTAGAGAAATAAAGAGCAGATGGAAAGAAATTGGCGTAGTTGCCATTTAGGATAGATGTACTGGAGTATGAGATTATGGGATGAATTACATGTATGCCAGATTAAAGAGATGCGTCTTGAGTCTACTTTTAAACTGGGAAACTTTGTCTGAGCCCCGAACACTGTCAGGAAGGCTATTCCAAAGCTTAGGAGCAAAATATTAAAACACTCTACACCCTTTTATCGATTTTGAAATTCTGGGAACTAGCAGAAGTCCAGAGTTTACAGTAAAATATTCTGTAATTATACATCTTTCAGGTTTACAATAAACAAATATTTATTTGTTTTAAACAAATATAATACCGTAATTAAAACAATACAAGAAAAACAATGAACAAAGAAAAGCATCGCACAAAGCCGGTGACTACACATATCTGGTGCCTACATACAAACGGTCATCAAACATATATAGGTTAGCACTGTCGCCTTGCCCCTCCAGGGTCTGGATTCGATTACCGGCCAGGTTCGATTCCCGTCTCTGTGTGCATGGAGTTTGCATGTTCTCCCTGTGCTTGGTGGGTTTCCTCTGGGTACTCCGGTTTCCTCCCACAGTCCAAAGACATGTAGGTTAGGTTAATTGGCGTTCCCAAATTGGCCGTAGTGTGTGAATGAGTGTGTGTATGTGTTTGTGCCATGTGATGGATTGGTACCCTGTCCAGGCTGTACCCCGCCTTGTGCCCTAAGTTTCCTGGGATAGGCTCCAGGCTCCCCGTGACCCTGAATATAGGATTAAGCAGTATAGATGATGAGTGAGTGAGTGAGTGAAACATATACAGGTCAAGTGCCTGGTAGTCCGGTTCCTCTCCTGGCATCATGCAAAACCAATCCTTGTCATATGAAACATGAAATGCATGAAAATGAGAATTAAATGATTGTGGGAGCAACAGTTTACCACACAGTATCCACAACGTATCCAAGTTTAAAACATACTTAACCTGTATGCATCAATAAAAAACACATCTTTGGTTGTGTATTTTACATTGCTTACAGAAATGTCTTTCACATGATGAACTGTTTTACCTGCAAAATCTATGGCTTGACATTTTCTGTGGCTTTTAAGTGTATTTTGAGGCTCTATGCGTAAAGATGTAAATGGAGTGCTCATGATCATTCCAGTAACTTTTTAATAATTACCAACATTCCTCCAGATGAAAACTCCCAACAATGTCTTTTACTTAAAGAAGAAGCGATGTTAATGAAGTTTTTACAGGTGCTAGATACATTTTTAAAATACTGATGCTTGCTTTCAAAACACACCAAAGAGGCCGCAGTGGGACATGACATGAAATAAGTCTGGCATAATGTATGAGATAATGACAGTCGAGTGTGATGACGCCAAATTCATCTTAACTCCTGCAAGAACTCTTTAATTTCATGTTGAGAATTGGTAGGCTTTCTCTTTTTACCACGGGTGCCATGACAATATCTGTAATTTCTTGACACAGAAGATAGACACTCCAAAATTTGGAATTAGGTGGAATCCGATGTGCAATCAAAAAAGGCAAAAGCCTAAATAAGCACCATTCCTGCGAGGCTGATCCTGAGATGCTCAAATCCTGTAAAATGTTCTCAGATAGCTGGGATGGTTTGTTTGTTCTATCATTTTTACCTTTGAACTGAAAAATGACTCAATTCAGCATTTACTTCCTGTATAGTCATATGCTTATCTGTGTGCCTTACACAAGCCAAACAGAAGTTTGACTACTAATGGTATTACACCTTATAAGTCCTGCATCAGGTCAGACGGCAGTTCATTAAATGGACAGATTCTACGCCATATACTGCTGTGTAAGAGAATCCAAGTGACACTTGTGGACTCCTGAAGTTCTGAGAATAAACTTTTCCTCACTGAAAAACTCATTCTTACTTCAGTGAGTTGCCATGCAGTACCTACAGATCCATCCAGAGTTGAAGGATGTGCTAAATCCACTAATCATACAGTATGTGCAGACAAATTGTCCCCAGAGACAGAAGTCAGAGCAGCGTACACATTGAAAGCCTCGTTACTGAACATCAAACTAAAACCATCAGTTGAAAGTAATTTAAAATCATCTAACAAAGACTTCAAAACAATGTCCATGTGCTGCTTATACAAAGAATACTTGACCAGTAAGGCAAGGTGAATGTGCATTCAGCTGAGATCTGTATTTTACATCTACATTACCAACAGTATAGAAGAATGACACAGAGTTTGTGAGCCGTAATGCACTTGGATGATCCGCAAAGAATGGATGTTCCTTATAATACCTTCCATCATTATAGTCCCTCAGCACATGCTCGTTCCTTAGCTGAATGATTTCTGTCTGTAGCGAATCCCACACATCCTCATGGCTGCAGGACTTTTTGAGCACATCAACAATAGGAAAATCAGCAAAATTCCCAACTTTATGTCCATTTACTTCTCTTAAAGTATGCTGCACAGACTCTCATGTCCAAATGAGAAACACAGTATTCTTTGATCAAATGTTCAGAGTCTATTATTTTACAGGCCTCAGGAAAAAAGTCAACTGATTGTAAATGCCCTACAAGTTCAGGAATCTCATCAATATTAAAACCATTTTGGTTTAGATGGTAAGAAAGCAATGAATCATAGTTTTCTTTGAACAGACTAAACAAAAACTTTTTGTTTTTTTCTTGCTGAACTGAGTATGGCAAGACATTTTTTCTTTACCTTTCAATATAAAGGAAACCAGATTTACCCTGAAATTTGTCAAAAGATGTCACTAATGTCAACTTCATCCTGTCCAGTGACATTGCTATTTGGCCAAATGAGAATTCTATGTTTTCTATAAACATGACGTCTGAAAGATTCATATTTGCAGAAGAAACTTTGACGCTCATCAAGTCCGCAGCAGATGGAAAGGTCACATTCATGAGCTTGGATCAAGCCTACATGTTTGATTAGTTTAACTGCAGTGAAATGTCGACGTGAACACTTTGGACACATAGGGTCGCGGCAGTCAGCCTAAGACAGAAGATTAATAATCCTGACAACGGCACTTGGCAATGGCTTACACCAGGTGCAGTTACCTTCAACACATGCTGTTGGAAAAAGAGCAGAGTGTTCGTGTTGTGTGTGGGATATACGAGGTTGAATACAAAATAAACACAAAAAGCAGACAGAACGCCGTCCTCCACGGCTCCTCCGTTAAGCTACATATTACTTTCATCTGAAGGGTCCTGAGGAAGGGATATTTTTGAAAGATGTCAGCAACAGGATGTCATTTGTCCAAGCAAATTTGTTTCATTTTTTCATCCACTATTGCAGCATCCATTTGGGTCTTCCTGTACTGGTCCTGTAAGGTCTTCACATGGACATTAATTGAAGCAGCGTCCTCACCAATAGAGAACTTCAACTGCCTATAAAGCAAAAACACACGTGTAATTATAGTGTTATAGATTTAGGATGATGTCCTTAAATCTGAGTGAAATTCCCTTAGTTAAGACTACAATTTAATTGAATTAATTTTAATTTGTCCCTGCTTGACGTTGCTTACCACAGATCTGCTGCTTCTCTGACAACTCGCCTCTTTTTCTCTAGGATTCTTTACATCATGTCCATGTTTCACTTTCATATTTTTAACCTCCTCTTCATTAAAAAGTGGGGACCGTTTAGTTTTAAATGTTCTTTTTAGAGACATGTGCCATGTATGCTATAGTAAAAACATACATGTCAAGCTTAACGTATTATGTTCTGGGAGAGAAATTTAAATGTGCCTTACTAACAATGTTTCTGAAAAGCCAAACAGCAGTGTTCAGTCATCATTTATTCACCCTTATGTTGTTCTAAACTTGTTTGAGTTTCTTTATTCTGATGAATACAAATGAACATATTTTGATATACAACATATATAAATTATAGGAAGCACACAGTTGATGAGAATTATTGACTTGCATAGTAGGAAAAACAAATACTATGGAAGGCAATGGGTACCATCAACTGTCTGCTTACCATCACTTATTAAAATATCTTCATTTGTGTTCAACAGAATAAAGAAACTCACATGAGTGTGAGTAAATGCTGACAGAATCTTCATGTTTGGGTGAACTATCCCTTTAACTCTTTCTCTGCCACTGACAGGATCTTATGTGAATTTTGAGAAAACACTTCCCTGCCAAAGACTTTCAGATTTTCCAGCTTTTCATGTTTTTGCTGTAAGGTGTGCTATGATCCTACTGCACATTATCTGAATGAGTGCAGAACCTCCAGATAAAGACACAAATGAAGCAGCAACAGAAAGTTGCAGTAGGAACGCTGATCACACAGATGAAAACAAACACAATCATAAAGCATTAAGAGCAGAGTTCTGCTTCAAATCCTGCAGAGCCACAGAGCCACACTCACACAGTTTAACATTAGCATACATTATATTTGTTCCAAGTCAACATTATTGTACAAACTGACTTCATCCCAAGCAGCAAGATGAATGGAAAACTCTGCATTAATACAGAAAAAAGCATTTGATTTCACCACATATGAAATAACCTTCATCATATGGAGCGCATTTATTGATTAACATTTAAAAGTCACCTATTGTTAAATAAAAATTTCACCTACATATCCATTTCCCTCTGCATCTCTCAGGAAAGGGTATCTGGAGATGAGAGCCTTGACTACGCAAACATAGTCCTTGTCTGAAGGATATCTATCAAAATTTGAATTATACAAAAATACTCTTTAAAATATAACTTACAGTGTGTAATGAGCCATATTCTCTTGTGTCACATGTATAACGTTTGCCGGTAGGAGCTGGTCTTATGACTAGGTTCTTTGTTATCTAGTTTTGATTGAATATCTTTTGGGAATTTTGTTAGGGAGAAGAGGGATGGAAATGGGGCTGGAGTTCTTTGCTCTTTGCTGTTTAGACAGAGTACAGAGAAGAATTAAGATCAAACTTTATGAACATTTTGGTAAGACTTTACAATATGGTTGTATTTGTAAAGTAAGGAATAATGCACAGCCAGATGGTTGTTATTACAAAATAAATCCCACCACGGTGATCAGCACCCCGATGTGAAGTGGAGGCAGGCTGTACATTATCCCGTTTATTACACGGCTAGTTGCTATACGAGTAAATATACAGACACGAACTGTGAACAATACTTGTACAGCATTTATTAATCTTTGTTCATGTTTACTTCATATTTATAAAATCAAAAGTTTCAACTGCACAGTGAACTAACATGAACAATTGTATTGACATTAACTAACATTAACAAATATTAATAAATGATGATAAACTATATTAATCATTGTTAGTTCATGTTAACTAATACATTTACTAATGTTAACAAATGCATCCTTATTGTAAAGTGTAACCAAAATGTCTATATTATAGTGACCAAAATGAAAATGTAGTACTAACAGTTATTAAACTTTATCATAAAGGAATATGAGTAGATTAAAAATATGTCAAATGAAATATTGCACTAATACTTGCCTCACATTTGAGGATGCAGTCAGGCTTTCAGAATGTTTTTTTACTTGGTTCTCTTTAAGTTGCTGGGTAAGTTTAATAAATTTCACTTGCTTCTTAAAGGATTTCTCAAAAAACTGTGCTATCATGTGATCCGTGAGCCCATCACTGACAGTTTCTCCATCAATTTCATAATCTAAAAGTCAAAGACATATTTGCTAAATTTTAACAAACTACTGAAATAAAATGAATGTCATGTAAATTACTTAAAGGATTGAGCAGAAGAAAGTCTGTACTCTTGTACTGTTTAATAAAAATAACACTGAAAATTGTGTTTCTCAAATAATAGCTTAAAAAATGGTTGATGCTCTGGTACGGAAATAAATCACTTAAATATAGCAACAAAATAAAAATAGCACAGTCAAGACCTTTTTTCTGCAGAACACAAAAGAAGATGTTTAAAAAATGTTGAATTAAAAAACTTGTGACAAAACACCCGTTCTAGACATAATTGTAGTAATTATTGTGTGTCTGTATAATTTGGTCTACACATTTTTGATTCTGAAGATAAAACTCCCCTTTGAATCTCCTCTTCTCTGAATCAGATAATTCCAGTCCAGCCTCTGTTCATTTTATTAGCAGTTCCTCAGATGACAACAAGGATAAAGCCATAGTTGTGTGTCTCAATCTGCCTCGCGCTCTCCGTTCTGACTGAAAACTCTTCTGACAGAAAAGGACTGAAGTGACTTCAGCAAATCACATCTATTGCTATTCAAAGCTAAAAGTGATCATGAGCAGTGGATAGTATACGCCACATGCACAGCAGACTTAATATTATGCTCAATAATGGCTTTAAATAGATTAAAATGTGTGCTAATGTCTAACATCATTGGATGCTAAGCTAAATAAGCTAATTTACCTTGTTATTTACAGGATGGGTGGGTAAAACATTTGCATTTTTGATTTGCAAACTGAATATAAACATATAATCACAAAGTAATACAACTCACATTGAAATGATGCCGTCCTCTTGTCTGTTAAATCAAACATATTTTTTAAGGCCGATTTATATTTTAAAAACTCACTAGCCGTGCTGCAGTGCTGTGCTTCAGCTTCCTGCTCTACCGTTCTGACTGAAAATTCCTGCAGCTACTTCGGCCAATCAGAAAAGGCCTGAGGCTACTTCGGCCAATCATTGCTCCGTTGCTATGCCTAATTGTTAACACAGCAACCAATCATTCATGAAACAGTAATTGTGGTTGGCTTTATGCAGTAGTGAAGAGTAAATTCCATATTGCATTTAAAGCTATAAATGTTGACCTAATTAAAAAACTTCCAGAAGTATTTTGTTTTTACAAATATCACAATATATATTTTAGTTTTACATAATATTTTCCAGTAGTTTTTATTTAATTGTTATGACAATGAATATTTTAGCTAATTATTAGAAAATGTAAACATTGCTTCATATTTTGATGTGTAAATCTTTGTTCTGTTCATAGAGTGTATGCTAGTGTATGTATATGCACATGTAATGCAAAGGGAGTAAACTATCAGTTAAGGTTACTGTACCATTGATGTCAGAACACTTACGTATCTTTAATTAATTGTACCTTAAAAGGTAAAAAATTGTACGATCAATCAGAGCTCCAGACCATCAGAGGTCTTTTCCATGCCATTAAGGGTACATTCGATACATGCACTCCATGATCCATCCCACTCCTTGCTTTTCACCGCCTCATTCATCGCCTTTGCTGGATCCATTAATGGCCAGATTATACTGTCATGGTGGGGTGTGGCATTGAAGGATCCAAGTGCAGAGCGAGCATTTATAGTTTCTGAAAGAGCTCCGCGGTGAGAATGCGGAAGTATTGAACTGGCGTGTGTAGAGAGCGAGTACAGTGTTTATAATCAATGAGCTTTGGGAATGCGGATGTGCTGCGAGAGCGCTCGCTGTTTTTCTGAATGGGCTCTCTGGCAGGAATGCGGCAGCGTGGAGTCAGTGTGGTTGAGGAACAGGCAGGGGTCAGACCTGGAGAACCAAGGAAAGTCCGTAACCAAAACTGATATGTTTTTAAAAACATATCAGAGGGTCTGCAAAAGTAAAGAAGGCAGGAGATCCATAAGGTGAGACAAAATCGAGGTCGTGAAGAAAGTGCGTGGTCGAGATGCGGAAGGACAAAGCAGAATGAAACGCTGGAATACTGGGCATGGATAACACACAATAATCTGGCAGAGAGCTGTTGTCTGAAGGCGTGTTAAATAGAGAGCTGTGATGATCTAGAATTGAGAACAGGTGTGTTTGGAATGAGGTGGTGAAAAGCAAGGTGGTGGATCATGGAGCAGAAGTATGCATGTGATCATGACCTTACCTGAGTTGTGGGCGTGACCCATGTGTAGGTCGTTAAATGTCAGACAAATTGTGTTCATCTTCCATAATAAAGAATGAGATCTCCTCAATTTTGCAACATCCTGAGAGTCTATTCATCTGAGAGGACTATCCGACGCATGATGCAAGGCAACAAGGTGCCATCTTGGGTTTAAAATGCTAATGGTGTGTTCACACCGAACTCGGCGAAAGCGTCAATGCGGCCAGAAGTCATTCATTTTCAATGTGAGCCGGCGGCGAAGAGCAGTGCGGTGCGGCGAGAGCGGCGAAGGGAGTTGAAATCAGCTTAACTTTAGGGTAATGAGCTATGACGCGATTGAGCAGCAACCAATTAAAAGGAAGGGGTGCGGTCCTGTAACTTTTGTTCCGGCTACATTAGTTCCCAAGCAAAATGGAGGAGAGGTTAATTATTGTGGTAGCGGGTGTTTATTAATTGTTAATGTTATTTTAATTAAAGACAAAGTCTAGTAAGCGATTCTAATGTTATAATAATAATAAATATAATATAATAATAATAAAAAATATTAAATTAGACTAGCAATTCACAATGAACAGAAGCACTGTTTTTGTGTTTAAGCAGAATTAAGCACTTATTCTGAGGAACCTGGACAACACTCTTCTTGCTCTGGCTAACTTAAGCAATCATAGGTTACAAAATGTCACAGTTTCTGAAAAAATAACTTGTAAGTATTAGAATCAGTTCATCAGGATAAGATAAAACGAAGTTGCTGGTTATAGTTTCACTTTCACACTTACTTTAATGAAGCATTAAGTTAATATCAAATGAGAATTCCTTTTGAGGAACCAGACTCAAAGGGGAACGAGTCCACATGTGGGTGTTACTAGACAATGTGCAAAATTGTCAAAAGTGCAATTGTACTAGAGGAAATGTGTTTTAGTTGATATTATATTATTATTAGAAGTATTCTTTTTTTAGTTTACAAACTACTCATGATGAAGGCTTGTGTACAAACATTTTCGTGTCCTTAAACTATTTTAGCAATTGCATTCATAAGCCGTTATAGTGACATTGCTTATATCAATGCAGTTCAAGCCATCAACATTGTTATTAAGTGAAACTGTTCTCAGTTATCACACAAATCTATAAGCAAACCATATGGGACCATCATCAGCATTAGAAGTGGGGCAGCAGGAGGCATCAGGTTGGGTTGAAGGACATCAGTGTTTACTCAGGAGTGTCATATGTAGCTTGAGACAAGAAAAGAGAGAGAGAGAGAGAGAGAGAGAGAACAGTATACTTAAAGTCCAATAATTTACTAGGTGAATGTATATTTAGTGCAGAGTGCATGCATGGACTTCAGCAAAACTAACTATTACAGAATAACTAAAAGGGAGAGCCAGAAGGAAACACAGACATGTGGGCTCTCTGAGGGCTCCCACCATCAACAAACCTTTGTGATCAATGAAAGTGGGAAAGACAACATCCAAATATACCAGTTCAGCATAATACATGAGGCTCCATGAGGCTCCCAGATCTGCTCCTTTAACTAAGGCAAATATTTTCATAAAATGCTTGACTAAATAAATAAGTTTTTAATCCCTTAACCATTTAACCAAAGCCTGGCAGATCACACTATCAGTTCACTCTGTATATATTTTAAAATCAATGCAAAATTTCACTGGCTGATGTGTTCATACTGTATCTTCTGGTTCTGGTGAGACTGGACTAACTGAACCTTGTTCATGCACCTAGTTGAACAACAAGGTGTTACAGCAATCCAACCTAGAGATGATAAAAGCATGGACAAATGTTTCTGCACTATGAGTTGAAAATATATTTCTTATCTTGTCAATATTCCTGATACAAAGGATCCTTCAAATGAAAGACTGGGATCTAAAATCACACCAAGGTCTTTTACTGCTGTACATGAGGAAACAGAAAGGTCAGTTCTGGCAAGCTTACTTCTAGCTGCATGTGGTCCTAGTATCAGTACTTCTGTCTTATCGGAATTAAGTAGATGGACATTAATAAGCAACTAGCAACTATCATCACCATAACAGTGAAAACTAATACTATTTAATTGTAAAGTTTACTATGTATAAATTATTTTACTTTAGTACACATAGAATTGAAAGAACAAAAGAGAATAATTGCATGAGGAAGTGGGGAAGCTACAGGATAAAGCGGTATAGAAGATGAGTGTGTGAGTGAGTGAGTGAGTGAGTGGGGAAGCTTTGACCTTGCACAAACAGAACTCAAATTCACTCACACTTGCTCATTCGTGATGGTAAGTGGGTTGGAGTGGCAACCCGTCACTGAGCACACAAGCATACACAAGCACGACTAATACACAACATGCAACATGGAAATGCTGACTATCTCACCCTGCATGTCTTTGGACTGTGGGAGGAAACTGTAGTACCCAGAGGAAACCCACCAAGCATGGGGAGAACAAGCAAACTCCATGCACACCAATCTACGGGGGAGGTGCAACGCCACAGTGCTCTCCACTACGCCACCGTGAGGACAAACAAAACTCTAAAATCCTGAAATTTATCCTTACAGCTCCGGGTCTAGACATTATAGTTACATTAAGTCTACATGGTCAGCTTATTATTAATTTTCTTTGCGGCTGTTAGTGTCCTTCAGAAATGAACTTAGACATCCTCAGTCACACATGAACAGTTTTCAAGCTGCTTCATCTTTCACATCCATGTCTTTCTAATTTTAATGGTTTATGACATTTCTGTAGATTTCTAGGTGAAGAGAGACTGATTTTTTTTTTTACTTCAGAGGTTAGAGTTTCAACACTTGGGTACTTGGTACATATGTGCATATTATACAGACATCAAACTCTTTAACGCAAAGTCACATGAAAAACATTATCTTTTCTCTAATTCACACCATTATTCCCTGTGTGTGTAAGAACTTGTGATTACGGTCAGAGCTACAGAGGAACCTGTTGTCCAAAACGAGAGATAGTTTGAGATGTACTTCGTATCACAAACCACCCTGACCAGGTTATACTGTATATATCCTGGTCAGGGTATTATATTAACATATATGATTAATTAATTCCTGTCTATTAAAAAATAATAATAATAAATCACTTGTGCTTTACTTTTTTAGCATTTTGTCTTTGTACTCAATCTTTTTTTTGTTTAGAACATTTTTATGTTGTTTTATTTATATCTTTTATTTATTTATGTCTATATTTATATCTCCATCAGTGACAGACTGTTGCATCCTAAGTGTCTGATGGAGCGATACCGAAGGTATTTTCACCCTGCTGCTATTTTTAGACTGTACAATCAGAGCTGAACCAGTCACCATAATGCACATCGCTATTACTTTTATATACTGTTGTTACAATATCTTACATTTTTTTGCAACAGCAACTGTGCAATAACACCATTTTAAACTGTGTAATATTATCTAGTGCAATTAGTTGTTAAACTATTGTGTTGTTTTTCTGTTTCTTTTGTATTTATGAGGTACTGTCCCTACTTTATATTTGTATTTTTTGTTGTTGTTGTAAGATAGAAATTTCCCCATTGTGGGATGAATATACGTATATATCTTATCTTTAGATGCCTTTTGAGGTATTGATACATTTCTCTGTATCTTTAGCTCCTGTAGAACATCATTTCTGAGTTCATCAGACTGCTTTTACACTGAGTGCTTGGCTTGAGAATGTAATATCAGCTAAGGACTGATTCTAATAACAGTAAAACACTTTTAACACAGAGACAGAAACAGAGACACCCAGATGATGCTCTTTACTGATTTATTAGCTTTATTGACAGTACTGAAGTTCAGACCGTTACTTCATTACTTGTTATTTGAGTTGCTGGATTCCCACACTGTGTGTCCGTCATTGTCGACAGTCAGAACGCCGTCATCACCCAGAGTTAAACGACACCGTAGGGCGCCTGCGCGGTTGGTGTTAGTGGCCCACACGGATTTGCACGGTGTGTACATCACCAGGTTGCAGTCTTCTTGCATGATCAGGCGATGAGCGTCTCTAATGCCACAAGTATTGGATGCCCACACAGGCCTCCATCCATACACCACGAAGTTCCCATCATCCTGAAACGACACATGAGCGATCTAGAATAGAATGTAATTTGCCAATCGAAAAAAAAAAGAATAAGAATTTGTTATTTTAAACCTACCTGAAAGATTGCCTTGTACTCTCGGTTGTTGGATAACAGGAAGTCTCCCTTGTGGAGTTCATCATTGATGGACAAGAAGTTCCTGCTCATTGTTCTGGAAAGGAAAGTCAGATTTAAAAAGTCTGCCTCTGACTTACAGTAAATGTTTTATCTACACATTAAGGCCAATAATTAGTGCACAAGCTGATCTGAGAATCTCTGACTTTTTTCCAAGATAATAATCTGATATATACTATAAAAACATAAACACTGTTTGGCCGGTGTAGGCGTTCCTCACTTAATGCAACAGTAGGCAGTATGCCAGGTGTGCCAGGCCGAGCTCATAGCTACTGAAACGTCAGATCGGATTGAAAAGCATCTACAGTGACGGCGCATATGGAGTTTTCTAAAGTAAAACTAATACTGAAGTCTTTTCTCTTTTTTTCACCAAAGCCATGAGCCAATGAAATGAAAATGATTTACAGTATGAGAAGTTATATATAAAGTTGTATACTATTTAAAATAAGTTAATATTATCACCTACATTTCAGCAGCTATAAACCTAATTCTCTCACTAGTCTTTATTTTTTATATTAAATGTGGAATTGAAACTTTGAGGAAGTGCAATAGTTCCACATCTGGGGATTCTGTTTAAAATAGTACCGTTTGTATGTGTAGAAATAGCAAATAAAATCTCTTGAATTTTCTCCTTCTTGAAGCTCATAAGAGGAAGAACCCAACAGTTTGTCATCAATATAGCGAAACTGCAGAAGTAACAGCTTTACATGCGCATGGACACGAGCCGGACCTACTGTAACAGCTGCTACAGTTAGAAAACTAATCAACAACCTCTTAACAGTGTTATAGTACAATACTGCATTTCTAATGTGTGCAAGTTATCTACAGTATTTCCTTGCTGATGGTGAGGTGTAATCAGTGTCACTCACCTGCACCGTGAGAGAGAGAGAGAGAGAGAGAGAGAGAGAAGAGGAGAATCAGTCAGCTGTTCTGGAGATCGGGGCTGAGTGATGAGGTTTATATACACAGACTGAGACAGGACGCTCACTCTCATTGGCTGAGGTTTATTACAGACAGACAGCGCACTTGCAGATTATAAACATGTGACCAAGCGAAATTATGATTGAGATAACTGTATATGTGCTGTACTGAATTAAAAATACATTTTCCTTTGTATTTACGTCAGTGTCTACAATATTCACAAATATCTGGCTCTACTCAGATTCCTTCACAATAAATGTATTTTTAAACTCTTATGATACTTTACAGACTTCGTGGTTGTAATTTTGGCTAAAATCAGACTTCTGTGGAGCTCATTATATTTTAATCAATCATTTATCAATTCCCCTGGTATACGGTTCTTACAATAAGAGTATAATAAAATGGTATAAAATGACACTTAAAAATATAAAATTATACAATAAATGTTACTTTAATAAGTATTAAAGCAAGAATAAAATCATGCAGTAAATGTCAGTTAATCAAAAACATGTTAAGAAATTTCCAAAGTTAAGGCATTCGACAGCCTACAAGCTGTAAAACCACAGTATTTTTATGCATTAATTATCTCTGTAGCACTGTGCTCTTACTGAGATTTGATTCATTCAGGGAATATACTGTATGCAAGTAATTACACTGAAATGTTCTTTTGTTTAAACCCACAGAGGAATGAAGCATTTAATCTGAGAAAACCCCCATCCCCATCTGTCCAGCTCACACAGTCATGGGGGTCACGAGGCGGAGATTTTTCTCTGCGGTTTTTCGTCCACACGCAAACGGAGTTTTGGTTTTTTCGTTGAAAACAGCTTTTGGAAAACTCCGGCCAAAGTGAAGATTTCCCCAAACTCCGTTTTCAGTGGTGTTGTGTGGAGGGGAAACGGAGATTTCGGCTTGTTGTAACGTCACATTGTGCTGATGATGTAACTGTCTGTGTGCGAGTCTACTTGATTTGTGCAATAGCGGACGTACGTACAGTAAACTAGTGGACTTTTCACACACACACACACACACACACACACACACACACACATTACATTAATGAACAGAGGAGCCTGAATGTACGACTAAGCTCACTGCTGCTACACACACAGACCCCGCAGACAGCGACGGTGGTTTGGGACGAGACCCGTCGGACTTCTACAAAGTGTAACAGGTGATGACGTTTTGTCCAGGCTCCTGATTGGCCCCCTGTTGATTAAGGAGGCTCCTGACAGCGCTTAACAGGCCGTTTTGTGGTTTCATGTGGACAAAAGATATTTTTAAACCGTTTTAGGTCGTGTGGACAGAATTATTTTTAAAAACAAATAAGAAAAAAAACTCCATTTTTAAAAATACCCGGCTACGTGTGGACATGGCCTCATCAGCCAAATCGTAAAACGAGAGCCGTAGTCAAAAACAGGAAGCGCGAGATAAAAAGGCGGAAAGTCAAGCAGCGAAGCGACCATCCAAATCGAAACGCGAGAGACGAGAAAACGAGCAAACAAACGAACTTGGCAACGTGAAATCATAGAAATAAAACGCGAGAGAATCGAGGCAAAAAAATACACAAGACAATCCAGCGACTGAAGCAGCGCGCGCTTACATCAGCGGAGGAAACAGATGCGCAGGAGGGGCGGAAACGGGACCGCGGGAAAAGACACATGACCGGTGGGAAAATCAAAGGCACATGTCAAAAGTTACAGTGGGGGAAAAGTGCAGACAGGACGAGAATCATGACAATGGGTCAGAAAATCTCTTTTCCTTGGAACAAAACTTGTTTGGTCTGTTAAGGTGCCAAGTTTACTTTACTACCAAATGTTTCCAGAATACTGAAAACACTGGAGCCGTGGCGTTCTCATGGTACTCTTACACCTCTAGAGAAACATAAAGTCCATTAAAAATAATATAAACAACATACAACACAGCAGCGAAAGGACATTGAGAGACTGGACTCGTATAAATACCTGGTTGTTCATCTGAACAGCAAACTGGACAGGACAGACAACACGGATGCAATTTATAGAAACGGACAGAACAGATTCTTTCTGCTGAGGAGATTGTGGTCTTTTGGAGAGGGGGCGCTATTGAAGAGGTTTTTTTTTGACTGTGGTGGCGTCAGTGGTCTTCTGGTGCAGCGGCGTCTCTACTGCAGACAGGAAGAGGCTGGACATGCTGATAAAGAAGACCAGCTCAGTAGTTCTGGGGATTCCCCTGGACACTGTACAGGAGGTGGGAGAAAGGAGGACGGTGGCTGAGTTATCATCATTACCGCAGAATGACTCTCACCCCCTGTATGAAACAGTTTAATCTCCGATCAGCTCCTTTAGTGACTGTTACTGTTACATCCTGTGTGTCTGTAGCCGTGATATCGAATCGACATCCGATCACATGCAGACCAAGTAGTGCTTTTCCACAGACACACAGTTTTGGCAACTTTATTTCTGGACATTGGTCAAAGTTATTTTTAAAAGTTAGAATAACTTGTATAAAGTTTCCTGAGTGCCACTGGGAGATCACTGAAGGAATAACTGGTGTTTATAGGGAAAGAAGAAAAGTGATCAAGTGCATGTTGAAATGGGAGTGGGGATGTCCTGTGGACAGTGGACAGCACACAAAGGACCAAAAGGCTGGTCCCTATCTGCATTAAATGATAGCATTTGTCTGTGGCTGTGTTTTGGGTGGCAACATTACAATTTTAATCAATTTTAACTATTTTGTATGTTAAATACAGAATGTTCAGTCAAAAGTTTGAACACACCTTCTAATTCCAAGTTTTCGTTTTGTGATTTATTTTCTACATTTTAGAACAATGCTGGTTTAATTAATTAGGTAATTAGAACACCACAACAACAACAACAGTTAGTTGTCACTTTATGACACAAAGGTCAGCTGGTCTGGAACAGTTCTTGCAAGTAAAGTATTGTCAAGTGCATTTGTAAAACACAGAGTTTGCTGTGTAGGCGAGATCCTGACCATAGGCTTCTAAAAAACACACACGTTCCATCAACTAGAACAAAATACAATGCAACTTTTATTTCTTTATTTCTTGCAAATTATTCTTGGCTGACCATATATAATTACTGCCTTACAGGAAGAAGATAACAAGTTCCATGGAAAAGATCATCAACATTCACATGCTGCTTCAAATAAGATAAGGACAGAAATCCTTTGATATCATTTTTCCATGATTAACAGCTGTATCGCTCCACAGAGTGTTCAGTAATGTGGGGGAACACAGATTGTTCAAAACAACCTGGAAATCTGATGTACCACATTTTATCTATCTATCTATCTATCTATCTATCTATCTATCTATCTATCTATCTATCTATTTATCGTATATACACATATATAGTGCACTAAAAATGTATTTCCTCCTTCCTTTTTTATGTATTTTTGCATACTTGTCACACTTAAATGATTACGATTATGAAACACAACACTGCCTGGCCCTATGTGAAAACAGGAATTGCTCCCTAAAACTAATAACTGATTTGGCCACTCCAAAACCTTGCAGGCATGTTTCAGATCCCTGTCCTCCTCCATAACCCAAGTGCGCCTAAGCTTGAGGTCATGAACTGATCTTCTCCTTCAGGATTTTTGGCAGAGCGCAGAATTCATGGTTCCATCCAGGTTCTGAAGCTGCAAAGCTTTTTGTGAAACACTGTGTTAGTTTTACGCCAGATGTAACATGAACCACACCTTCTGAAACGTTCACATCTGTTTCATCAGTTCAAACAATATTTTCCCAAAAATCTTGGGGATAATCGAGATATTTTTTGGCCAATATGAGACGAGACTTGTGTTAGTTTTGGTCAGCAGTGCTTTCTCCCAACTCTCCCATGGATGCCATGTTAAATCATGAACACTGACATTAACTGAGGAAAATACCCAATGTTGGTCCTCCGGTCACACAGTTTTCATTTGTTGATAATGACTCTAAGTCCCAAAGCCTTAGAAATGGCTTTATAACCCTTTGAAGAATGATACATGTCAATTACTTAGTTCCTCATCTATTCTTGAATTTCTTTAGATTGTGTGTTTTGGGGATCTTTCAGCATGCTTCACTTTGCCAAACAAATTCTGTATGGAATTTATCTCAGCTTTCCAAAAATCACAGTTCATTAATGATTTTGCGAGGGGGTTTGGACAGATTTTTTCCCCTAAATAAATGAAATCATCATTTAAAAACTGCATTTTGTATTTACTCAGGTTATATTTATGTAATATAAAAATTTGTTTGATTTTAATAATAAAAAAAATCATGAAGGGGTCAAATTCATGCACATTGTGCATCTTGTTGAGACATGTTGGCTGATGAGACATAAATATCATAAACACACCAGTATTGTGGAGATATTCAAGGTTCTATAATTATAATAATAATCATAATATTCTGAATCATCCAAATATTCCAGTCACGTGATTAGTTCGGGTGATTCACTGTTGTTATCAGTAATAGTGCGTCTAGTCATCTCATTTAATCTTGTTTTAGTTCTGAACTCTGTGTATTCTGTATCCTACCTGAAGTGCACACTTGGACTGATTATGTGTGTTCTAACTTAATAAATGTATGAAGACAAAAGACAAACTGGTTAAAACTGCATGCAGACCTTTTTACCAGTGAGTGTGACTTTCACAGTCATTTAGGGTCATGAAAGAGATGATGTGTTTTGGGGTGGGAGCTACGTCAGGGGTGTTTGAATGATAGAGTGCATTCCACTGCAGAGTTTAATTTAAGAATTTATCTTGAGTAAAATCTGTTTCTGAGTATTGAAGCACAGATTCAAATGGCCTGGTAGCATATCTGAGAACACACCATGGGGAAGAGATGATTTGAAGGCTGTGTTCTGTACTTCAGAATGTTTCTGGATCTGCAGAGGCAGCAGGATTTTTTTTTTTTTACCAGTGCAGTGTTGTTGCCCATGTGAGGAGACTTGACACTCATGACACAATGTTCAGGAGATAAACTACTGTTAGAGCTGCTGTTCTATAAAAACAGTTAATGTGATGGTATAACACTGCTTTTCAGACAGACAGTCCATTTGCAGATCATGTGATCAAGCAGAAATATTATTGATGAATATTTTATGTTGTAATAATTGGATTTAACAGAAAACAACTAATAACCAGTTCACTATTCTGCTAAACCAGAACAAGCCATTATTATGACTGAGACATTTAGGCATTAACAATCAATTGCTGGATGGAATCCGAGCCGTATGCGTTACTTTCCAGATCATTTGTTTCGGCCCATCATTTTTTTTAAAACTCCCCATTTGACTGATTTCGATTTTTTTTTCAGACCGCTGCACCCGAGAACCATTGCCCAGCTTGGCATGCTCTTCTGGGTTTGCCCTTTTGCCTCATTATAAACAAATGCTGCTGTTTCAGTACTCAGCAATAATTACCCCTAACAGTGCTAGTTTGAAGCTGTTACAGTCAGGATAGAAAAGAATCACCCATTCAAAATAATCACATTTATTATTTTTTTTAAAGAATACAAAAAGATTTAAAGGTTTTGTCACTGCCTAGAAGCACAGTGAAATCTATTATTAAGAAGTGGAAGGTATTTGGTACAGCACAGTACAGACCCTCTCTGGATCAGGACGATGCTCCAAACTGGATAAAAGAGCCAGGAGATAACTGGTCAGAGAGGCTACCAAGAGGCCAACAGCAGCGGACAGTTTTGCTGGGCGGCCTGCTCTTGGAAGAGTCCTGGTGGTTTCTAATTTCTTCCATTTACAGATGATGGGAGGTGATGATGCTGCTGCCCCAGCAGACCACCCCGTAAAAGATGGCTAATGCCACCACACAGTCATAAAAGGACTTCAGGAGTGGGTCTGCACTCCAAAAGACCTGAGCCTCCGCAGCAGGTACAGCCTGCTCTGCCCTTTTTGTAGAGTGCATTTGAATTGCGAGTCCAGTCCAATTTATTGTTCAGATGAACAAAGTACCTATAACTCTCCACAGCGTCAATGGCCATGCCTTGGATGTTCAGTGGTTGTAGTGGAGAATGTTTGTGCCTGCAAAAGTCTACCACCAGCTCCTTGGATTTCCAGTGTTGATCTGGAGGTAGTTCCTTTGGCACCAGTCCACAAAGTCCTTGTTAAGTTCCCTGTACTCCTTGTCATCCCCGTCAGTGATGAGGCCGACTATTGGAGAGTCATCGGAGAACTTCTGCAGGAAGCAGTTGGTGGAGTTGTGAGTGAAGTGTAGATGGTGAAGAGGAACAGAGTCAGAACCGTTTCCTGTGGAGCCCCCATACTGCAGACCACCCTGTCCGACAAACAGCCCTGAGTGCTCACGTACTGTGGTCGGTTAGTGAGGTAGTCCAGTATCCATGTTGTGAGGTGATGATTCACTCCTGTGTATTCCAGCTTGTCCCTCAGGATTGTGGGAAGGATGGTGTTGAAGGCACTGGAGAAATCAAAGAACATTATTCTCACAGTGCTTCCACTAGTCTCCAGGTGAGTTTGCTGATGACACTGTCGTGGTGGGCCTGATCACTGACAATGATGAGACGGACTACCTGGAGGAGATTGGAAATCTGGAGCACTGGTGCCAGAGGAACAATCTCCTTCTAAACGTCAGCAAGACGAAGGAGTTGGTAGTAGACTTTAGCACAAAGCAGGAGAGGAACTACCAGACACCTGTCATCAACAACAGCCCAGTGGAGAGAGTAGACAGTTTCAGATACCTCAGTGTCCACATCAAGCAGGACCTGTCATGGTCCTGTCACATCAACACCGTGGTGAAGAAGGCCCGACAGCGTCTCTACCACCTCAGGCGCTTGAGAGACTTTAGACTGCCCTCCAAGGTGCTCAGGAACTTTTACTCCTGCACCATAGAGAGCATCCTGACGGGAAACATCACGACCTGGTTCGGGAACAGCACCATGCAGGACAGACGAGCTCTACAGAGGGTTGTGCGATCAGCTGAGCGCCTCATCCACACCGAGCTCCCTGACCTGCACTCGATCTACAACAAGCGGTCCTGGACCAAGGCCAGGAAGATCATGAAGGACCTCAGCCACCCCAGCAATGGACTGTTCTCTCTGTTGAGGTCAGGAAAGCAATTCCGCTCCCTGAAGGCCAATACAGAGAGACTGAAGAGGAGCTTCTACCTGCAGGCGATACGGTCTCTCGACCAGCACACCAAACAGTACTGACTGACCCACTTTACACATCCACACTCATGCTTCTTGCACTCTCTTTGGACTCTTGGGACAATCATTGCATACCCTTCACACTACATTACTATTTATTCTATAGCACAAGTCACTTTAAGTACAAAACACTTTACAGCATACTTGCACACCCCCTGAACATCTCTATTTATATTCCATATTTTTCTATACACCTAGGTACACCTAGGTACACCTAGGCTATTTCTTATATCGGACATATATTTTTCTACATTTACACCCAGGTTTTCTTATTCTCTTATATTTTTCTTATATATTTTTTTCTTATATTTTTTTATTGTATATTTTTATATTTTATTATTTTATTCTTAGTTAAATCTATTTCTACTTTCTTTGTTATATTCATTTCGTGTAAATAGTCTTTATTCTAAGGTCACGGGCAGTCGCCTAAGCATTTCACTGCATATTGTACTGTGTATGACTGTGTATGTGACAAAAATTGAATTTGAACGATGCAGGAAGTGAATAATGGCAGGCTGGTAAGAAAACTAAAGTGGGTCCAGTGATGAGCTCACCAGGGGCCGAAGCTGAGCCAGAATATTTGAGATCTACAAAAACTATATCTTTTTTGTTATTTTGCTGTGTTTTCTCTAAATAAATGCTGTAAATTATTTATATATTAGCAATTTTGGATAAAATTTGGTACATTACATTATGGCATTTGGCAGACACTCTTATCCAGATTGTTTTTTTTTTCACATTTTTCTCATTATACACATCTGAACAGTTGGTCTTGCTAACTGTAGACCAGCGCCTTAACCACTGAGCTATCCCTGACCCTGAAGAGAAAATATTACAGTGCAGCTAAGGGCAATACAGTGCAGATCACCGTCATATCTTCTAGTCTGGGTCGTTCGTTCTTTTAAATCTATTGCAAGGCACAGATCTGGCCAAGGTTACAAAACAAATTCTTCTGCTGCACGTAAGGTTCCTAAGAGCACAGTGGCCTCCTTAAATGGAAGACGTTTGGGATGACCAGAACCTTTCGTAGCTCTGGCCGTCCGGTCAAACTGAGCTATCCGGGAGAAGAGCCTAGGTGAGAGAGGTAAAGAAGAACCTAAAGATCACTGTGGCTGTGCTCCAGAGATGCATTCGGAAGATGGGGAAAGTTGTAGTAAGTCAACCATCACTGCAGCCCTCCATCAGTCGGAGCTTTATGGCAGAGTGGCCAATACTGTCCAATACAGTCCCAACAGTGAAGCATGGTGGTGGCAGCATCATGCTGTGGGAGTGTTTTTCAGCTGCAGGGACAGGACAACTGGTTGCAATCGA
>JAAGKR010010238.1:0-23487 GCA_011419295.1 Clarias macrocephalus | reverse complement strand
ATTCAAAATAAACATATCACATAGAATACACATTGTAAATACACAAAACAATTCCTACACACATCCAGACACTCATACCATTCATACTCATTCATAAGTCGTTCTGTTCCCCATATTAAACTTCATCTTTAACATTCAAATAAATACCCAATTCTTAAAGTTGGTAATGTTTCTGCTTTTTTAACAGTTAGACAGGTATGAGTAAATTTCACACATCCATTGTTAATTAACATTCAAATACATTCCCAATTTAGCTAAGACTATACGGCTTGCTCTTATACTGGATTTTTTCTCATGTCCATAGGTCAATTACTTTGGTTTGTGATCCCATGGAGACCTGTGTAAAGACATCACACATTCCACTTGATTGGCGATATGGCAGCATTGCCTGGTGATTGCGTATGGATCAGCCTGACTGCTTAGCATTGTCCTTGAGGTTGCCAGTCGGAAGACCTGTGGGCAATTCCAGGGATACACAAACATACACACACACACACACACACACAAACAATATCATCTTGCCCAATATACAACACATACTACACACTTCCGACAAACACAAACACCACACATTCTACACTTAACTGCAGACAAAAACATTACACATGCATACTAAACACATATAAACACACACAATCACTATTCACCTACACAAACACACACACACACACACACACACACACACACACACACACACACACACACACACACACACACACACACACACACACTTCTTATCCTTCACATACAGTACACATCATAAACAATCACCAACACAGACAAACCAGGCCCACGTTGAGTGACATGTAGCAGTTGTGCACCAGAAAGACACGTCCAGCCATTACGATGACTTAAGCATATGTCATATTTGTTTAAGAGGCCTTCAGCGTGCCGAAAAGGCGCACACATTGTGAGGCACACCCAAGGGGCAATGGGACAGGTGCTTGGGCCCGCTCATCGTTGATTCTAACTGTTTGGCAGCAGAGCCAACTTCTTGCCTTTTATCGTCAGAGATGTCCTGGATGGACAACCAGAGCGGGGTATAATAGTGAAGTAGTCAACTCACGTCAAAAAGGGTTTTATTGTCATTTCATCCATATACAGTTCAGTACACGATGAAATGGAACAACATTCCTCCACGACCAAGGTGCTACATATAACATACATTTATAACATAAGTTAACAAAAACTAACTAGCTACGCCTAATTAGCTGACTAGCTGAGACAAAACACATTAATATTAGAAATTAACAGAAACTATCTAAGTCCAGAAAAGACAATAAAGTGCATGTGCAAATGTGCAATCAAGAGCATGACAACAAACATGACAACATAATACATTTCAGCACTCTGTGGTAATAAGTTGAGTAATGTTATTAGAAACAGTAAACATTTCCTTGTAGATAGCAGCAACGATAGAAAAGATTTTTTGTGCAAATAGCAAATATTGTGCAAAAGGAGCACTTTCAGGTCGCTATGTACAATTGGAAAATGGTTATTAATCAGTGTGTTTGTGTGTGTGTTTATCAGTTCAGTCGCCGTGTTATTGACGTGATTAGAGGTCATCTGAGTGATTGTGTGTGTCTGTCTATGTGTGTGTGTGTGTGTGTGTGTTTATCAGTCCAGTCCCTTTTTGTTGAGGAGACAGATAGTTTGTGAAGAGTGTGTGAGATGGGTGTGTCTGATCAGTCAGAATGCTGGTGGCTTTGCGGATGCAGTGTGTGGTGTAGATGTCTTCAAAGACCCTGATTATCTTCTCTGCTGTCCTCTCTATCCACAGTAGGGTCCTGTGGTCCGAGGTGGCACAATTCCCAGAATAGAAGATGGCCAGGATCAGTGGTAGAAGCTGCGCCTTCCTCAGCTTTCTCAGAAAGAAAATACGCTGTTGGGCTTTCTTGTGCAAGGACATGGCTGTTGAGATACCAGGTGTGGTTCTCCTACAGATGGACACCCAGGAATTTGGTACTGGTGACGATCACAGTGGAGCCGTCGATGTTCAGCGGAGAGAGTGGTCCCTCCGTGTCCTCCTGAAGTCGACAATCTCTTTTGTCTTATAGACTTTCAGAGACAGGTTGTTGTCTTTGCACCAGTCCGTTAGCCTCAGCACTTCCTCTCTGTATGCGTTCTTGCTAATGAGACCCACCACGGTCGTGTCATCAGCAAACTTGATGATATGGTTCAATCTGTCTGTCGCTACACAATCGTGAGTTAACAGTGTGAATAGCAGGGGACTGAGCACCCAGCCCGACGAAGCCCCAATGCTAAGTGTGCTGGTGCTAGAGGTGCTGTCCCCGATTTGCAATGACTGAGGTCTTCCGGTCAGAAAGTCCAGGATCTAGTTGAAGAGGGAGGTATTCAGGCCAAACAGGCTCAGCTTCCCGATCAGGTCTTGGGAGATGATAGTATTGAATCCTGAACTGAAATCTATGTGCAGCATTCGAACGTAGGTGTCCTTATTGTCCAAGTGTGCGAGGGCCAGATGAAGTGTGGTGGAGATGGTGTCAACAGGTTGGATGATCCGCAAACTGCAGTGGCTCCAGTGAGGCGGGCAGCAGGGTCATGATGTGTCTCACGACAAGCCAGTCATTGCATCTGGACACTGAAGGACATCCTGGAGGAACATTCTTTTGTTTCACTTTGTTCTAACTGCATATGGTTGAAGTGACACTAAAAGCCTATTTGACATGACTTCTTCGGCAAGGGGACGACGGTGGTGGACTTGAATCATGTGGGAACAAAGGCGCTGCTCAGAGAGATGTTGAAGATGTGGGTGAGAACATCTGCCAGCTGTTCGACACATTCTCTGAGCACTCTGCCAGGGATATTGTCTTGTCCAGCAGCTTAACGTGGGTTGACTTTGTGTAGAGTTCTCCTCACATCAGCGGGGGTGAGACACAGCACCTAGTCATTGGGAGGAGGAGTGGTCTTCCTCGCTATCACGTCGTTCTGCACCAAGTTGTTCAGCACATCTGGAAGGGTTGTCACAGGCTGGTGATGATGTCCTGTAGTTGGTAATGGCTTGAATGCCCTGCCACATGCGCCCTGTTTTACTGCCATCCCTGAGGTGGTTGTGGATTCTCTGGGCATGTGCGCGTTTCGCCTCTCTTGGTCCTTGCTGTTCTTAGGGCCATCTTGTCTCCTGCTCTGAAGGTGGAGTCTCGGATTTTCAGAAGTGCACGCACCTCTGCAGTAACCCACGTTTTCTGGGTGGATCGTGAAATGATGTTCTTGGTGACATCATCGGTGCACTTGTTAATGTGACTCATGAGTGTTCCCTGGCTGGACGTGCATGAGGGGTGCCCCTCATAAGTCCCACTGTTCTGTGTGATGCTCTGGGCCTTGGGGTATTGCTCTGGGAACATGGGTAGATGGTAGCCAAATTGGCTGCAGGGAGTAGATTGATCATGTAATACTAGGATCTTTGTGGGCATAGGGGCAGTTTATGGCCATACCTCCATGAGAAAGCCACCTATAAGTCCCCTTGTTTGGGCTCAAATCCTACAACTCTATCTGCTCGACAAGCAGTACACATTTCCATGAATGTACTGCGGCCTACTATGGATCGCTCACTACAGACTTTCGGGCTTCTCCGTATGCTTTTCATTCCTGTGCTACAAGGCTGGCGCCTATCAAATGTTGTAAAAGACACCAGCGATAAGCTGAGCCAGCCAGTTCCAGAAATACCTACTGTAGACTAGCATGGGAAATATATGACATCTATCATTTCTGACTAGATGCGATCGGGCATATGTTAAAATTCAGCGGGTCGTCCACATCTGATTATGCAGTGACAACACTGCATAAATGACTCTTTGACACAATAAAAAGTAGTCAGTGTAAAGTTTGTATAGTGAAAACAATGCAAATTTATTGTCCCCTCAAAATAACTAAAAATACAGCCAATAATGGCTGAACCCCTGGCAACAAAAGTGAGTACAAATTGAGCACAATTAGTCATTTTCCTTCCCCTTTGTCATGTGACTCATTAGTGTTACACTGTCTCAGGTGTCACCAGATAGCAGGTGAGTTAAATTTGGTATAAAAGCTCTTCCACTCTCTCAACCTGGCCACATGTTCAACATGGCACCTCATGACAAACAACTCTCAGAAAAAAACCTGAAAAAAAAAGAATTGTTCCTTTACATAAAGATGGCCTAGGCCAGGGATCAGGAACCTTTTTGGGTGAGAGAGCCATGAACGCCACATATTTTAAAATGTAATTTCGTGAAAGCCATACACGTTTAAAATAAATACAAGTAAATGTGTGCATTTTATGTAAGACCAAAACTTTTAAAGTACAATAAGTCTCTGAAATCTTTTTAATAACGTTGTTATGCTGTTACTACCCAATGATTAATAAAGTACTTCTTACCGTTAATGCAACTTCTGGTGCTGCATGGCTTTGCTGATGGCTTTGCTGTTGCCCACAGGATATTTTCATGCAAATGTAGGCCATGTCCTCACGTAGCCGGGTATTTTTAAAAACAGAGATTTTTCTCTGCGGTTTTTCGCCTTTCGTCCACACGCAAACGCCGTTTTGGTCATTGAAAACGGAGCTTTTGGAAAACTCCGTCCAAAGTGAAGATTTTCCAAAACTCGTGGACAGGGGAA
Organism: Clarias macrocephalus; assembly: GCA_011419295.1. Taxonomy (NCBI): domain Eukaryota; kingdom Metazoa; phylum Chordata; class Actinopteri; order Siluriformes; family Clariidae; genus Clarias; species Clarias macrocephalus. The sequence continues at coordinate 18,876 of JAAGKR010010238.1, read as the reverse complement.
ACTGAGATTTCTGAGATTTCGGCTTGTTGTAACGTCACCTTGTGCCGATAATGTCTGTGTGCTAGTCTCCTTGGTTTTATGTCAGCTTTATTTATGAGGATGTTTTGTGCAATGGTGGACGTACGTACAGTAACCTAGTGACTGTGTTGCGTACTGGATTTTTTACATGCGTGTACACACGCACAGTTACTCACACATTACATTAATGAACAGAGGTGCCTGAATTTACTGCTAAGCTCACTGCTGCTACATACTGTACAAAACTCTGACTACACAGACAACGACGACAGTTTGGGACGAGACCCAGTCAGACTTCTACAAACCGCAACAGGTGATGATGTTGTGTCTAGCCTTCTGATTGGCCCCCTGTTGATTAAGGAGGCTCCTAACAGCATTTAACAGGGTGTTTTCATGTGAAAAAAGATATTTTTAAACACTAGGTTGTGTGGACAGAATTATTTTTTAAAACAAAGAAGAAAAAAATTTCCGTTTTTAAAAATCCCCGGCTACGTGTGGACACTGGTGTTGTCCCGGGGGAGAACATTATTATTATTTTTATTAAAGATTTGTCTGCGAGCCAGATGCAGCCATCAAAAGAGCCACATCTGGCTCGCGAGCCATAGGTTCCCGACCCCTGGCCTAGGCTATAAGAAGATAGCCAACACTCTGCAACTGTTCTGCAGCACAGTGGCCAAGACCATCCAGCACTTTAAGAGGACAGGTTCTTCTCAAAACAGGCCTCGCCATGGTCGGCCAAAGAAGCTGAGTGCACGTTCTCAGCGTCAGATCCAAAGATTGGCTTTGGAAAACAGATGGATGAGTGCAGCGTCCAGCATTGCTGCAGAGATTGAAGGGATGGGATGTCAGCCTGTAAGTGCTCAAACCGCACGCCGCACACTGAATCAAATTGCTCTGCATGGTTGTCGTCCTAGAAGGAAGCCTCTTTTAAAGATGATGCACAAGAAAGCTCGCAAACAATTTACTGCAGACATGCAAACTAAGGACCAGGATTACTAGAACCATGTCCTGTGGTCTGATGAGACCAAGATAAACCTATTTGGTTCAGATGGTGTCAAACGTGTGTGGCGGCAACCAGGTGAGGAGTACAAAGACAAGTGTGTCTTACCTACCGTCAAACATGGTGGTGGGAGTGTCATGATCTGGGGCTACATGAGTGCTGCTGGCATTGAGGAGCTACAGTTCATTGTGGGAAACATGAATTCTAACATGTACTGTGACATACTGAAGCAGAACATGATCCCCCCTCCCTCCGGAAACTGGGCCGCAGAACAGCGTTCCAGCATGATGATGACCCCAAACACACCTCCAAGATGACCACTGGCTTGCTAAAGAGGCTGAGGGTAAAGGTGATGGACTGGCCAAGCATGTCCCCAGACCTAAACCCCATAGAACACCTCTGGGGCATCCTGAAAAGGAAGGTGGAGGAGCATAAGGTGTCAAATGTCCACCACCTTCGTGATGTTGTGATGGAGGAGTGGAAGAGGATTCCAGTGGCAACCTGTGAAGCTCTGGCTTACAGTGATTACTTTTCATTGTGTCGAAGAGTCATTTATGCAGTATTGTCCTATGAAAAGATATAACTAAATATTTGCAGAGATGTGAGGGGTGTACTCACTTTTGTGACATACTGTGTGTGTGTATATATATATATAACTTTCACATAAAGTAAAAAATCAGATTTCTTGTAATGATTTATCAACATGTAGAAAATGTCATGTTATGCAAACTTCTTTTGGATTACCTAAAGTATTTTAATGATTGTTCTGTAAACAATCACATGTGCAATCCTAAATCATTACTAGTGTGTCAAACAATATTTTTCAGAACTTTATTTCACTTAACAATTTACAAGTGTTTCAAGATGTCTGTGATTCTAAGCTCGCCTGCTTTGTGCATCCACTGCACAAGAGTGAAAGGACCACTTAAAAAAGTAATGGATACATTAAAGAATGTTTTTTTTTTAAACATTCCTTTTCACTTTGTTGACAATTTGAGTGTATGTCAAAAGAAATTTCATGTTGTTATCACCATTTATTGTAAAAATGTCATGAATGCGTTTGAGTTGCTGGAACTTGAACATGTATGACTGTTGCAAGTATTCCTTATTCTTAAGGTAGTATAGCACTAGGACTCGGGGAAATGCTTAAATTATGTATTTGGCTCAGGTGATGGAAGGGATGCATCAGTTAGATTACAGTTTTTTACAATTGATTAAGCACAATTTAAAAAGCAAGGCTCATTTAGTCAAAACACTACATACTGTACAATTGAAAATACACACACAAATAGCAGAATACCTCTGTTCTTTTGCAAAATAAAACAATACATTCAAAACTTTACATTAATTTAAAAAAACTATTTTGACACCATATGGAGCACACATGGTTCATACATTCTGATTCTGTTTGATTCATTTACACACTGCTGTGCTCAATCTTACTTTTTTTTTTTAGAAACACTTTCATTCTTTTCTAATGATATAGTCTGGGTTCAATTTTTTGTTAGTGTAAAATACGTACTGTAAGACTGTACATTGACAAAAATATTAATCTCACCACATTGATTCATCCATTCAATAAATTCATGCTTTTACAAAGGATGCATTTCAAATCAGAACATATTTGAAATACAATATAGTACACAAACAAAAGCACAAGTATTAAGTAAAGAAAAACAACAACAACCTAAGCATGTCTTCGCCAAGCTGGATCTGGCCATAGCACTTCGTCCACATCACAGGCAATGTCCTCTCTAGCAAGACAGCAAGGGAAGAATCTTCTTGAGTGGCGAATCCATCCTTGCACAGACCCTGCATCAATTAGATCACAAGCCTCCTCCATGGCTTGAATGAGGGATATCCTGACATAGCGCTGGGGATCGTAAACCTTCCACCGCCATGCTGAAAAAACTCTTCAGTGGGGTTGAGGAAGGGCGAGTATGCTGGTATTGGAGTGAAAATTGTGGATGATCGTGAAACTAGTTTTGGAGAAGAACAGATCGGATTGAATGATTGTCCCAGATGACAATGTATTTCATCTGCTCGGCATTCATTTGTTGTTCTGCTGTGACAATGTTTTGAAGCCTGCCTAAAAGTGTGATAATGTGGATCAAGTTGTAAAGGACCTCACATGGCATGGCGGTGGCATGGCGGCATCCCATTCTGTGTGACTGCAGCGGACATTATGATGTTGCCTCTACATTGGCCAGGGACATTCAAAATACTGTTGCTCTGTGGCCGATGATGTTTCACTCTCTTTTTCTTACTTTAGTCAGGTTAAACCCAGCCTCATCTATAAAAAAAAAATCATGTGAGATTGGATCACCATCAGTTAGCAGAAATCTCTGAATAAAAGAAAAAAAAATGGAGAACATGTAAAAAGGTTTTCTGTGCAGTATACAATATGAATTTCTCTAAGACATATCGCATTATTGGCCAAAACCCCTCTCTTGTTCCTCTGGGAATATGGGGTCCTTTCCTCCTCTACGTTCTCGACCCTCAATCTTATGTAGATAAATCAAAATACATGTTACAGTAAATGTCACAAGATAGCACACAAGACATTGTATCAAACATGTGTGTGAGGTTGCCTGTCACAAGACCTGTATATGCCTGCCCCACACTCACATTTTTCTCTTGACTTAAATTAAGATTTGCATGACTGTTAAAGCGCATATACTAACCACCCCACTTTTTTTCTTTGCAACAATCTTTGATCATCTTTAGCTTTGATTATGGCATATTCACCATGACATTGTTTCAACCAATTGCTAAATCACATTTATTTTCACTGAGCTGCACAAATTTTTGGCTTGAGATGGATGATAGAAGAGTCAGATGGAGTCTGACTCCATGAAGGATGAGCTGGCACAGCTTGGACAGCAGAGTAGATCTGTGCCATATTTGGCTCAGTGTGCAAAAATCAGCAAAGTCAAGTCTTCACTATGCATGATGGGTGCATCGTTTCATGCGCTTCCCTTCTTACCCTGACACGCCCATCACTCTGGTATAGGCTCAATCTGGACTCATCAAACCCCAGACCTGATGCTAGATCTTTAGATGAATATTTTCAAAATGTCTTGCTTTTTCAGCCCTTGTTGCTCCATCCCAACATTTTTAAGATCTGTAACAGGCATTAATTAATGGAACACATTAGGACGTAAAAAAAAAGAAAAAAAAAAAGGATTCCATTTTTGTTTAAACATATCTTTTATGAGTGTCACCCAGTGTTACTAAAACATCTCTACCCTGCCTGTGTCTCTGCCTGAATGCCATTTCCTTTTAAATTTTGGTGGAGAGAGTGATTTCCTATTTTTAAGAATCTTGATAAATAAGATTTTGGCCAAATCTTGGGAAACGTCTGGGCTAATTCTGGAACAGTATGGTTTTGCTACTGTGCTTGATTTGGGCCAAATTAAAGGATGAGCTGGCCCAGCTTGGGCACAGATTCACATCAGATGTGCAGGACAGATCTGTGTCGTATTTGGCTCGTTGTGCAAAAATAAGCCAAGTCAAGTCTTGGAAAATGTTCATCAAGCTTCTCACGCTGGGATGGTGGGGTCATTTTTGCCATTTCTCCCTGCCTATAGACCCATCATCAGTGGAGCCACGAAGGGGCTGACCCTCATTAACTGAAATAATAGGTAGCACCAACCGCCTTATTCCACCCCAAGAAGAGCAGTGGGAAATCACAAAGAGAAAAGAGAGAAAACATTTCCAGGGGCACTTCCATCATGTGTGTCACTAATTACTCACTAATTGGCAGAGGCATGAAGGATTCGACACATTCTAGACCCCAAACTCGTCAGACAACCAAGCAGCTGGTATAGTAAATTTGAGAGCAATTCAAATAAGAAGTGGGTCTCACTGGTTTCTCGTTGGGCAGGTCAGCGGCCACCCTCGCACACAGTTGCTAAGTGAACCCGCCATGATGGCAATCAGGGAGAATGTGCGACACCAGGACGCACATTTACTGTATTATAGGTCCCCAAGAGATGGGGTTGAGTCACTCTGGTGAAAGGGTAAAACTGAAAAGACAAAAAAAAAGAAAAGTAAAAAAGAAAAAAGGTGAATGGCAAAAAGTGGAAAGAGAAATAAAAAAAAAAATCGATTAAATTAGATTTTTATTTATATAGCACTTTTAACAATGATCACTGTCACAAAGCAGCTTCACAGAATCAAAAGAAAATTAGGGATGTCATGATTTTTGTTGTGGGGTCTTCATTAAACACACTGGATTTACTTAAAGAGAAGCTCCTTATTAACTAGAATTCATTGGTAACTCTAACAGTCATTGCTGTCATGCATCTGCTAGCTCCACAGATTTTTACACATACACCGCACCTGCTCTAACAAATACAGCAGCCTCAAGGACACAACACCTTTAGATAGGGTTATATCATTACATTTACCTTTTCCTTTACAATAAAAGTTTTAGACTTTGATGAACAAAAGTTAATTCTTTTTGTTTTTACACTTAAATTCTTCTCAACCGTTAACACATTCACAACAATCTCTTTTATAACCACATATGATACATCACTCACACTTTTAGTCTTATCAACGTGTATAACAAACAGCAAACTTAATCAGATATGGCTGCATCATAATACAACTAATATTGTGCCATTACATTTCTTCAGTGAGTCTCTCTGGTGGTTTTGCATGCCTTAATGATCTTCTGAGAGTATGTTCATGGCTGACACTTCAGGTAATGCTTTCTTAAGCGTATGCTGTGGTTGTTCAGTACCATTAGCTTTCTCAATAGCTGCAGCTGGTCCTATAAGATCACGACGGTTCCTTCTCAAAATAGCTCCGTCTTCTGTCTGTATGGTGTGTGACCTTGGCTAGACCTTACTGAGAACAGTCGCTTTCTGTTTCCTTGTGTCTGTTTTGTCATTTATTCTCACCTGGTCTCCAGTGTGAAATTAGGTAGTATCTCTACATATGTTCCTCTCTCATAATAGAACTTCTGCTTTGCTTTTTGCTATTCCTTTAATCTCCTTACCATCTCTCCTTCCTGCGTTTTCAACAGGTCTTCTTGGATAGGTAGGTTTGACCTCAGACATCATCCCATGAGAAGATGTGCTAGAGACTTAACATTCCAGTGGTGTTGAGCAGTACACAAGCAAGCTTTCATAAAAATCAGCTTCACTCTCCTTTGCTTTGTCCATGAGTCTTTTCACCGTCTGAACAGACCTTTCCACTAGGCCACATTTCCACATACTGATCGATTGCAGAAAGTGAGGACTTTAGCGAAAAATTTAAATGCCATGTTGACAAACTGCGGCCCATTGTCAATGAACACCTCATTTGGTACGCCATATCTGGAAAATATGGCTTTCATAGATGTTATCACCTCTGCTGTTGTGCTCTGCATTTTACAGACCTCTGGGTATAGTGAGTAATAGTCCATCACCACTATGTCTTTTCCATCACAAACAAACAGATCAGGGGCTACCTTCTTGTAAGATCTCTCCAGCACCAGATGTGGCAATAGTGGCTCTGCAGGATTGTTAGCATATCATGCAATTTGATTTATTTTCTCACATCTTGACCAATCCTCGGCCAGTACATCACCTCACATGCTTTTTTCTTTCAACCCCGAGATGTCCTCTGTGGATTTTCTGCAGCATTTCTTTTCTTAGATAATGTCATCTACAATGGACGGTTTTGCTCTTCAGTTCCAGTACTTTGCTATGTCAGATGAACAGTTAGTTTCATGTTAGGCCATACTGCCATGATGGTGTTTCTCAGTTTGTTTAGTGTGTCATATTTGTTTGTCTCTGTTTTAATGAGTTTCATCTTTACATCTGCAACAAGCATTACATTTTTTTAAAGTTTCTACACTGATTGTCCGCCCTGATACAAACTGGTGAAATCTCTCACATGCATATTCACACCAAGTTGACATTTTCTTTGTTTAGTTTCAAGTTTGCTTTTCTAGTCGCTTCCAGTACATTTTTAAGTCTCTCATCATGTTTGGTTTTTATACTTCCCCATATGATGATGTCATTGACGTGTCTACAAGATCTAGGTGTTCATAGATCATGTGAACTCTCTGGTGATACACCTCAGGGGCAGCAGCAATGCCAAATGGTAAGCTTAGAAATCTGTACCTGCCGTATGGGGTGTTGAACGTGCACAGCTTTTAACTCACTTCATCCAGCTTCAGTTGCCAGAATTCTGACGACGCATCAAGCTTGCTGAAGTACTGTGCATTTGCAAACTGCAGCATTATTTCCTCTCTTGTAGGTAACTTAAAGTGTTCTCTTCTGATTGCTCTATTGAGATCATGTGAATCCATGCAGACTGTTTTTTTCGTTCTTTTTCTCCATAATGATTAGAGAGCTGACCCATTCGATTGGCTCATCAATTCTTTTGATCATTTTCAGGTCTTCCATTCTGTCTAGCTCTGCTTTCAGAAGTTTTTGGAGGGTGACTGGGACTTTACTACAAGGATGAATAACACTTTTATCAACTCTGACAGTGTGCTCTCCAGGAAAACATCCTTGAAAGAGGTAACTGTATTCTGCCATGAGTTCATAGTTTGTTTATTTTTTAGTGTCAATTCTATACACTCTTCTTACCAGGTTAAGTCTCACACAGGCAGCTTCAGCTAGAATAGCCTGCACATCTGTGGTCACTACAATGAACACTAGTGCATAATATCTGTTTTTTGTGGGTCACATTCACAATGCATTTACCCTTTACAGGTAGTCTGAGTATTAACTCACCTTCACCTTTATTATATGTATTTTGGTCTGGGCTTAATTTTCTTGTACACTGTCTTTGATATAACTTTAGCTTGAGCTCCAGTATCCAGTTTTAGTTCCAGTTGAACGTTATTCACTTTCAGTGTCATCAGGCTGGCGGCTTCTTTGTCTTTGTGTCATTTTTTGTCACAGTGTCTACATACAGTTCATTTGGCTCTGATTCATTCGGTGTATGCACTTTACTTGAGTGTGTTTGAGCTTTATGGCACCATGCATGTTATTTTTTTGCACCTTTTGCTGGGCATTTTCTGGGAGGGTGCTGTGTTCCACATCGCTCACATGTTCTGAAGGGGTCCTCTTTCTTACCTTGTTTCTCTCTCTTTTTTATCCAGTAGTGCATATTTAGTATGTAAAGCATATTTTTCCACAATATCGACATTACTTTTCTCATTGCTCTACTCCACATTGCTTAACTCTTTTGCTTGTGTTTTAACTGTTTCTGCTGCTCTGCACACCATTAATATCTTTTTCCAGATCTAAATCTTGCTCTCTTAATAAATCTTGCTCCATCAAGCCATTGTCTGGAATTCCACAACCAAGTCTGTCTTTTATTAATGAGTCTGTAAGTTCTTCAAACTTACACCTTTTACTTCTGTTTCTTAACTCGGTCACATACTGATCAAATGTCTCTTACATTTTCTGTATGGTCTGTTTGTAGCTTTCAAACTTATCCATTATTTTTTCACAGCTTCATCTTATCCTCTTCAGTGTCAAACGTAAAGTTGTTGTAAACCTCCAATGCTTCCTCAAGCAGGATGCTGAATGCTTTAATTGTTCAAGCACACACTGTAAAAAATGATTGTAAGGCTTCGTAAATGAAACAAGAAAAAAAAGTGTATTTTTTACAAATAATAATTTTGTTAAAGTGAGAACTTTAAAGTATTAAGTAAAATCTATATATTTACTTAATTTAGACTTGCAAACATTAAACATTCAACAGTCAAGTAAATGTTACTTATGATTCTTTGACAAATCTAAACGATTTAATAGAGTACTTATATACCTCAAAAAAATCAAGTAGAATTTAAGGTGACTTTAGGTGATCTGCGCATGAAAAAGAAGCTCACCCGCGAGGATCACCTTCTCCAAAGTGCTTCTCCATTTCCTTCGACAGGTAAGTAATAGTTGAAAGTGCATAATATCTTGGAGTTTTTGACTCAGTGTATTTGGTAATTGTGTTAACCCTGAGCAATTGAGTTGTCATCGCTTAATTCTGTATATTTTCTGCACATTTGGAAACTCGAGTTGATGATCTTTAGTTTACGGCGTCCGACAAATTGAAATCTCAGTGTTTTACATAAAGACGCGTCAGTCTTGAATGTGTTACTTTATCCGTGATATATGTTTTTGTTTCATTTAATTTTGTTGAGATACAATTTTGTGCAGTTTTTCGGGGATTCTTACCACATATTTACACGATAGTTTAGTTTTACAAATGGCGTTAGATGGCGCTGTTCCGAGCAGACATGCCGCGCGCCCTCAATCCTCAGACTTCATCGAGATTTGAATGCAATACGTTAAGGAAAACTACTTTCTCCTTATCATTTCATGTCTATATTAAATGCCCCCATGTTAAGTTTTACATTTTCTTCAAAATGTAGTGTAAAACACACAGATTATGTTTAGCCGTGTTTGTTTCATCATTAGATAATTGAAAGTATTTTGAATGTATTTGTAAATGGTCTTTTCCAGACTACTAATTACTACTTTTTATGTTTTCTATATTGCAGAATATATTTCTTATGTGGATCCTGTCAGCTGTATTATCTTTGCTACAGAGCACTTGGCCATGGACGTGCTGAATTTGCTTGAGAGACAGATTTATTTGTAAAAGCAGTCTGTTAATATTTGGTCTAATACTTGCTAGTTGCAAGTTAAGATGGCTTGATTAAGCAAAAGTTTTATAATCAAAAATGTCATTGCACTTTATTGCAGCTTGAGCTGTTTAAATATTAAGCACTGATCTTGTTTTTGTATGGACATGTTAATTCCTTTAAATAAAGATTTTAATAAATGTGCAATCGATTTATTTATTGTCACAGTACTATTTTGTTATAATGTAACAGTGATTAATTTTTATTTAAAATAAATAACATTGACTGAATAAAACGTGTAAAATTTACTTAAAATAGAAAATAGTTTTACTTAATTATATCAATTAATTACATCAGATCAGTAAGTAAATACTACTTAACATAATTTAAAGAGGCCATGTGATATGTAATATATTTATTTATTAGTTTTACTCAACTTCCTTAAGTAAATTCTACTAATTTTCACAAGTGTAAAATTTACTTGGAAAAATCTGCGTGCAAAAACTTGCAAAAGAAAAATTTAGTCAATTTTACTTCTTATTTTTTTCAGTGCAGATTGCAGCCAGATAGAGGTAAAAACGTTGAATTTTCTCCAATTTTCAGCCTCATTACCTGTCAGATAAAGGAAGGGCGCAGAGTGTAAATCCTTTCATTTTATCTTATGTCTGCTTACTCTATACTGAGTGCTGCTCTGGGGGGTAGCTTGCTGCTAATTACCTCTGACAACGTGACTTTTTTTTCTCTCGAAATCTGTCTTTTTCCCTTTAAGACCACCTTCTGACACCATGTCATGATTTGCGTTGTGGGGCCTTCATTAAACACACTGGATTTATTTAAAGGAAGCTCTTTATTAACTAGACTTCAGTGGTAACTCTAACAGTCATTATTGTCATGCTTCTGCAAGCTGCACATGTTTTTACACATACACTGCACCTGCTCTAACAACTATGGCAGCTCTTCAAGAACACAACATCTTTAGTTAGACTTATACAAGGAAATGAAAATGAAATGTGTGAGAAATATATAGGAATTAAAAAATCTAATTGTCCCTGATGAGCAAGCCGAGGATGACGGTGGCAAGGAAAAACTCCCTGAGACGGAAAAAGGGAGAAACTTTGAAAGGAATTAGACTCCACAGGAAATCCATCCTCATTCAGATGATAATGGATAGCAGGGATTGTTTTAGAAGTTCAATATAACAGGAGATGTGTTTAATCATATATGGAGTCCACTTTCTGAAGGCTCAGGTACAAAACTCTAGGAAATTTAGAAGAAATTTTCCCGGAACTGGCCGCCTTACACAAGACACAGGTCGAATTGACGCGTAAGAGCACAGAGATGGGGAAAGCCCTGAGTGACACAGTGGATAGATGGCAGTACTAGAACAGTCTCATGAATGCATGGCCAAAGAACACAAGAAAATACAGGAGAATGGATTTGGAGAATCGTAGTCGGAGGCAGAATCTAAAATTTATAGGGATCCGGAAGGATTTAAAGCAGGAAATCTGGCTCGTTTAATCAAAGATTTGCTACTGGAGTTATTCGGAGCTGTTGACCTGCAGGATTTTAGTATGATGGTAGATCGCACACACAGGACTCTTGCACCAAAACCCGAACTGCCTGCCACCTAACACACAGATCAATTCCTGCTTTCTGTTTCACCCAAATGAGGATGGGGTTCCTGTTGAGTCTGATTCCTCTCAAGGTTTCTTCTTATTGCCATCTTAGGGAGTTTTTCCTTGCCACTGTAGCCCCCATCATGGTCATCAGGGACTAATGGATTATCTGACCATTTTGATTAATGCATTCACATTTCATACAAACTTAAATAGTTATTTTGATTGTGTAAAGCTGCTTTAATAATAAATAATAATAATTTTTATTTATATAGCGCCTTTCCAGAGCTCAAGGACACTTTACAATGAATAGAAAAAGGGAGACAAACAGACATTGAAGTAAGTAAAAAAAAAAAATAAAAAAAATAAAAACAAGGAGACAGACATACAAATTGAGCTGTAACATTCAGAAAACAACTACGTTTTGAGTAGAGATTTAAATGCTGAGATGTTATTAACAGAACGGAGAGAGTGTGGTAGAGAATTCCAGAACTTAGGTGCAATAACACTAAATGATCTGCCCCCCATTGAAGATAGGCGGTACCGAGGGACAACAAGAAGGCCAGAGACGGAAGAACGTTGTGAGCGAGATGGGATGTAGGGGACGAGCAAATTGAGGAGATAAGAGGGAGCCAAGCCATTTAAAGATTTAAAAACAAGGAGAAGAATTTTTAATTTAATACGGTAGTTAACTGGAAGCCAGTGGAGATCAAACAAGATTGGGGTTATAAGAGCAGAGCGTTTAGTATGAGTGAGTTTTCTAGCCGCAGAATTTTGAATATATTGTAACCTAGAGATGGAGCTGGCAGGTAAACCAATGAAAAGGGCATTACAGAAATCAATGCGTGATGAGACAAATGCACGGATGACAGTTTCAGCATCTTTGGTACTGATGAAGGGACGCAGTTGGGCAATGCGACGTATATGGAAGAATGCAGATTTAGTGACAGATTTAATGTGAGACTGAAAGGAGAGTGTGGAGTCGAAGATTACTCCTAAATTTTTGACAGAAGTTGATGTTTTGATATGAGAGCCAGCAATCTTGCAGGTGAAATTAGTGGAAATATTGCTGGTGAGTGTTGGGGTGCCAATGAAAATGATCTCAGTTTTATCCATGTGTACAGATGGAATAAAGTTTAATGTCATCGGCATAAAAGTGATAATTAAGACCATGACGTTGAAGGATCAGACCGAGTGGGATTATGTAAATTGTAAATAATAGGGGGCCAAGAACAGATCCCTGGGGAACACCTCGCTTCAGGGGGACAGTGGGTGATCAAAAATCTTTAACAGAAATGTAAAACTGTCGATCTGAAAGATAGAAAGAAAACCAAGAAAGAGCAGTACCAGAAATGCCCAGAGAAGAGAGAGTAAATCATGGGAGACACATTATATTCGCTTCCGGGACGAGAATGCTGTACGCGTCTATACTGCCACTTCGTACCTGGATTGTTGATATCTTTTGATAAAAGAACATAATGAAAGAACATAATTACCATTATTTCATACACTTCAGATTGTTAAACCTGGGTTAAATTGCTTTAGCAATAATCTTGCATCAGTAAAACATTTGTAGAACACTGCATAAGTTGGCTACATTTCACAGTCTGATTACTTTGCACATTTGCAGTGTCAGGAAATCCTATGATAAGTGCTGAGTTTGTATTTAGTTCACCCAAACATGAATTCTTTCAATAATTATGATGTTATAATTTCAATGTTTTATGATGCTACAAACCTTTATGTTCATATGTATTCATTTGCATTTGGTATATGCTTGTGTTCAATGCAGGGTAACATCTACCTGTAAATGAACATGCACAATTTGTTATACTACAACAATGGGATAAAACACCTAACCACTATTTTAAATTTTGCAATGAAGAACAAATAAAAATAATAGCAACATTATAGCAAGCAAATATGTATACAGATTTATACTTGCTTCAATGTGATACACACGTGGACAAGATTGTTGGTACCCTTCGGTCAATGAAAGAAAAACTCACAATGGTCACATAAATAACTTTAATCTGACAAAAGTAATATTTAAAAAAATTCTATGAATGTTAACCAATGAAAGTCAGACATTGCTTTTCAACCATGCTTCAACAGAGTTATTAAAAAAAAAAAAAAAACTCATGGAACAGGCCTGGACAAAAATTATGGTACCCCTAGAAAATACTGAAAATAATGTGACCAAAGGGACATGTTAATTCAAGATGTGTCCTCTAATTAGCATCACAGGTGTCTACAATCTTGTAATTAGTCAGTGGGCCTATACTGTATATAGGGCTCCAGGTAGTCACTGTGTTGTTTGGTGACATGGTATGTACCTGTGACTACAGTTGCACATATTATTCAGAAATTTAAGATCCATGGGACTGTAGCCAACCTCTCTGGACGTGGCCGCAGGAGGAAAATTGATGAAATCAAAAAATCAAAGAGACGGATAATCCGAATGGTAACAAAAGAGCCCAGAAAGACTTCTAAAGAGATCCAAGGTGAACTTCATGCTCAAGGAACATCAGTGTCAGAACGCACCATCCGTCATTGTTTGAGCCAAAGTGGACTACATGGGAGATGACCAAGGAGGACACCATTGTTGAAAACAAATCATAAAAAAGCCAGATTGGAATATGCCAAACTACATGGTGACAAGCCACAAAGCTTCTGGGAGAATGTCCTATGGACAGATGAGACAAAAATGGAACTTTTTGGCAAGGCACATCAGCTCTATGTTCACAGACGGAAAAATGAAGCATATCAAGAAAAGAACACTGTCCCTACTGTGAAACATGGAGGAGGCTCTGTTATGTTCTGGGGCTGCTTTGCTGCATCTTGCACAGGGTGTCTTGAATCTGTGCAGAGTACAATGAAATCTCAAGACTATCAAGGGATTCTAGAGAGAAATGTGCTGGCCAGCGTCAGAAAGCTGGATCTCAGTCGCAGGTCATGGGTCTTGCAACAGGACAATGACCCAAAACACACAGCTAAAAACACCCAAGAATGGCTAAGAGGAAAACATTGGACTATTCTAAAGTGGCCTTCTATGAGCCCTGACCTCAATCCTATTGAGCATCTTTGGAAGGAGCTGAAACATGCTGTCTGGAAAAGGCATCCTTCAAACCGGAAACAACTGGAGCAGCTTGCTCATGAGGAGTGGGCCAAAATACCTGCAGAGAGGTGCAGAAGTCTCATTGACAGTTACAGGAATCATTTGATTGCAGTGATTGCCTCAAAAGGTTGTGCAACAAACTATTAAGTTAGGGCTACCATCATTTTTGTCCTGGCCTGTTCCATGAGTTCATTATTTTTTTTAAATAATTCCGTTGAAGCATAGTTGAAAAGCAATGTCTGACTTTCATTGGTTAACATTCATAGAATTCTTATTTATTATTGCTTTTAGTCCTAAATTAACTTTCTGCACTGTATCCAAATTTTTAAATATACAGTACAGTACAGTAGTCCTGTTGATAGAAACATCTGTTAACAAGATTTTATATTTAATAAACAAATTACAGATTCCACATTTAAATGCAGCATAATAAATCATGGGTTGTGTATTGATTAAAAACAGCGCAATGCATATTATGATACGGAAAATCGCTTCCATTCCAGTGATTAAAAACGGTAACAATGCCAATTTTAGACTCTGTAGAAGCTCAGTGGTCCACGCACAACCTCTCACGGGTGAACCTTTCTCTGAACACGCCGTTTTCATGAGGGTGGGGGTAAGAAACACACATCTCAGTTTATTAATCTGCACGCTCGGTCAGTTATTATTATTATTATTATTATTTTACCACATGACCCCTGGGGCGTTCCGTATGTTCAGGTTTTTATATCACATGAATCTCTACACTATTAAAAACTGAAATATTGCTAATTGTAAGTCCTGAGATTAAGATGAACATTAATTGGAAGTCAGGAAAACGAGAAATCACATCCAAAACAGAAAGGTAAACTTACTTTGAACACCACGGACTCCAGCTCCAGCCACACCGCGCAGCACCTCTGACTGATCCACAGCGCGGGTGCAGCGTCTCCAAACACGCATGCGCAGTGTCGTTTGAAATTTAAACTAAACTTTCTAAGTAAAACTTACTTAATATTACTTGGATTACGAGCATAATTCGTTCCGGAAGTGGGCTCGTATTCCAAAACACTCGTAAACCAAATCATCATCTCCCATAAGAAATAATGAAAACTTCAATTATTTGTTCCACAGCCCCAAAAAATAAATACGTAAAAATAATTAATACAATCTATAAAATGAAAATAAAACAAATTAATCTGCACTTTACCTTAAAAAAAGTACAAATAAATCCTGACAGATAAGTGTTTCCATTGGTGCGCGCACGCGCCGTGTGTGTGTGTGTGTGTGTGTGTGTGTGTGTGTGTGTGTGTGTGTGTGTGTATAATTAGCCCCTTCACTCGCCTTGTTTTACACAGTAACACTCCTCTTCCCTCTCCCCACCTCACTTTTTAAGATTCACAACAAACACACACACAACGGAAACACTGTTTTAACAGGGAAAAAAAAGAAATCTCTCTGAGACTGCCATGAGCGTATATTAATGGACTCACTTTTTAAGTTTCACAACAAGCGCATAAACACGACAGAAACACTGTTTTAACGGAAAAAAAGTGAGACTGGTGTGAGCGCATACTAAAGGAATCACTTAAGTTTCACAACAACCGGACACACACAAGCACGGAAACAGTTTTGACAGGGAAAAAAGAAATCTCTCTGACACTGGCATTAGCGCATACTAAGGGAATCACTGCTGTAAACAAGAAGCTGAGAAATTTTTGGAGAAGAAATCTCAAATCTAGATGGACGAGATATAAGAGGTTGGACTAATTGGAATTTAAAGAATGAAAGAATGAAAGAATTGTAATTTAAACATTGGAAATGCCAAAGTGAAATAGTTATGAGTGAGTATGTTGAGCAACGTTTTTTCTGTAATATTTTTTAAAGGAGCTAAGTGGTGAGTCAGACCATTTACTAGCATTACATGTGATGGGTAATAGGGTTTTCTAAATTTGCTCAGTTTTTTGTTGTGTGGCTTTCAACCAGATAAAAATAAAAAGGAGCCATTGTTCAAATTGTTCAAGTTTTTTGTGGTTAAGGAAAAAAATTGGAACATTATTCATGTAGAATAATATCCCTATCCAAATCAGCCAAAATGCTGAATCATTTATGAAAACTTTTAAAATAACAGATCCATGGAGATTCACCTTCCCGAATCAATAAAAATATTCCTTTTTTTCATCGGTTCATCACACTTTTTCTAGGATAGATAATTTTTTGATAGATTATAAACTTTTATCAGCAGTTACATATTGTGATCATGAGGCAATGGCCATATCAGTATATTATCTGAACATATTAGTTCTTCAGATATTATTTGAAAACAGGGGCGTTTCTAGGATTTTCAGTTAAGGGGGGCTCAGCCCCATAGATGTTCAGCACATATTTGGCATGTTCAGAATCAGTACTCAAATGAGTCTTCCTGATCACACACACGCGCACACTCGCACACAAACACACACACACTGTTTACTGTATAAACATTTTTCTGTGTTCAAGTACAATCAGAAACATGTAGCCAGAAAACAGCATATAACTTTAAACTTACATTGATTATATTGCTAAACAACACGCCTATGAGGCTGGACGATGGAATAAACTGTGTGGGAGCCAATAATGTCAAACATTTATCTGTTAATTCTTTGACAATACTCCTGCTTTTTGTTGGAAACTTGCAGAAATAAAAATGTGAAAAATACTTTCTGATGACTTCAGTCAGTGTTGTGAACACAGTGTTAATGTGGATGAGAGGCTGAACATGTTCTATTCCTACCTGCTGCTCATTTGGAGACCTGCTGCCATGTGACTCGAAAAACCTTCCATCTACAGTTAAATATAATTATTAAAACCATCATGTTATCTAATTTAATTTAGTGTTTTAGCTTCATAAATAAGACAATAGGTTCTAGGCTATTTATTCAAATTCATTGATATAGACAAACATTGTTTTAATGTAATTAAACAAAGCAGGGATAGGGATAGGGAACAACAGGGTTTTTTGTAACTTTGAATTAGAAAAAGTCAAGTCAAGTCAAGTCAATTTATTTATATAGCGCTTTTAACGATTGACATTGTCGCAAAGCAGCTTTACACAATCAAAAGAAGCAAGTTTGTATGCAATGTGTATGAACCAAAATGATAAGATTGTCCCTGATGCAAGCCGAGGGCGACGGTGGCAAAGAAAAACTCCCTGAGATGGTAATAGGAAGAAACCCTGAGAGGAACCAGACTCAACAGGGAACCCATCCTTATCTGGGTGATAACGGATAGCAGGGATTGATCAGCATAATAATGTGTACTGGAAGTTCAGTGTAACAGGAGATGTGTTAAAATAAAATTTAAAGTAAAGGAATCCAGTTTGTTCCTGGAGGCTCAATTAGACTGTAGGAAATTCCAGTCCTGAGCTATCGAACAACTGAAGTCACAGGTCCCCAGAGAACAGCTGTCAGCATCAATCGAGGACAGGACAGTCTTCGTGGAAACCATCCCCAGCCACCACACGAATCCAGGCAGACCACACGGGGCATCCATGCGACGAGATTTCCAACCAGAAACTGGACTCCAGGACTGGTTAGACGGGTCCAGGGGGCAGAGGGGTCTGGATCACTGGCAACTCAGGAGCGACATGTATAGCTCGACAGAGAGACAGAGAGAGAGGGAGAGAGAGAGAGAGAGAGAGAGAGAGAGAGAGAGAGAGAGAGAGAGACGAGTTACAATAGTCCAACCTAGAGGTGATAAAAGCAGGAACTAGTTTTTCTGCATAATTTAGTGACAATATGTTTTTTATCTTGGCAATATTTCTAAGGTGAAAGAAAGCTATCCTGGTAATATTATCTACATGAGCTTCAAATGAAAGGCTGGAATCTATAATCACACCAAGGTCTTTTACTGTTGCATTAGATGGAACAGAAAGGCCATCTAAAGTTACGGTGTGATCAGAAAGCTTACTTCTAGCTACTTGTGGTCCTATGACTAGAACTTCTGTGTTATCAGGATTAAGCAGAAGAAAATTAATTAACATCCAATCTCTTATGTCCTGCACACACTGCTCAATTTTAGCAAACTGATTTTTCTCATCTGGTTTTGCTGGGACATATAATTGTGTGTCATCAGCATAACAATGAAAACTAATACCATGTTTTTACGAATTATGTTACATCAGAGGAAGCATGTAAAGGGAAAAAAGCAGTGGGCCTAAAACTGAACCCTGTGGAACACTAAACTCCAATTGAGAACATGAGGAATGGTCACCATCTAAATCTACAAACTGATAACGATCAGTCAAATAGGATCTGAGCCACAAGAGGGCAGTTCCCTTAAGTCCTACTACCTTTTCTGATCTGTGAAGCAGAATACTATGATCAAAGGTGTCAAAAGCTGCACTGAGTTCCAGTAACACAAGTATAGTGACGCAACCCTGATCAGAGGCCAATAGGAGGTCGTTTACTACTTTAACAAGTGCTGTCTCTGTGCTGTGATGAGGCCTAAATCCTGACTGATACAGTTCATTTATGCTATTTCTGTGTAGATGTGAACATAGCTGCTGTGATACTAC
>JAAGKR010010237.1:2500-23490 GCA_011419295.1 Clarias macrocephalus | reverse complement strand
TCTCTCTCTCTCTGTCTCTCCCTCTCTCTCTGTCTCTCTCTCTCTCTCTGTCTCTCTCTCTCTCTCTCTCTCTGTCTCTCCCTCTCTCTCAGTCTCCCTCTCTCTCTCTGTCTCTCTCTCTCTGTCTCTCTCTCCCTCTCTCTCTCTCTGTCTCTCTCTCTCTGTCTCTCTCTCTCTCTGTCTCTCCCTCTCTCTCTGTCTGTCTCTCTCTCTCTGTCTGTCTCTCTCTCTCTCCCTCCCTCTCTCTCTCTCTCTCTCTGTCTCTCTCTCTCTCTGTCTCTCCCTCTCTCTCTGTCTGTCTCTCTCTCTGTCTGTCTCTCTCTCTCTCCCTCTCTCTCCCTCTCTCTCTCTCTGTCTCTCTCTGTCTCTCTCTCCCTCTCTCTCTCTCTGTCTCTCTCTGTCTCTCTCTCTCTGTCTCTCTCTCTGTCTCTCTCTCTCTCTGTCTCTCTCTCTCTGTCTCTCTCTCTCTCTCTCTCTCTCTCTCTGTCTCTCTCTGTCTCTTTGTAGAACTTGTAAATGTTTTGTTCATTTTTAGTCAAAGTTACTGTAATTGTCCGCCTCTGCGTCCCTGTCCAGTATAAACATTTCTCTCCGCTTAGCTCATGGCCCTGAACCTCAGCTCTAGTGAAGGTAGTAATAATAATAATAATAATAATAATGACTAAATAGACTGTGTTTTTCCGTGAGAGGGATGAAGGTGGAGGAGGAAAAGCAGAGGACAGAAACAGGTAGTAATTCACACAGTTAGCGTGTGTGTGTCTTATCTAACACCAGTATCAGTGCGTCTCTCAGCCAGCAAAACCATTAAACCCAGCGTGAACACACTCTGCATGCAGGAACCAGCGCATATTATGTTTTAATGGGAGACTGTAAACAAATGAGAGGGATTATAATCATCAATATGCCAGATGTTTCTCAAACAAAACTGGTTGTGTAGATTGTTGTTGTTGTTGTTGTTGTTGTTGTTGGAGAAAGGGAAGTGATTCAGGATGGAGATGGAGGCGGTGAAGATGAAGACAGAGCGTGTTTACTGTGGAGAGGGGCTGATTACCGCTTGATTACCGTGTGTGTGTGTGTGTGTGTGTGTGTGTGTGTGTGTGTGTGTGTGTGTGTGTGTGTGTGTGGAACAGCTGCTTCATAGCACAGTGAGGATCCCGGTGATGTAAACCAAGTTGTTAACGACTTCCAAATCCACAATCATTCTGTGACGTAAATCACTTAAATGTTTAAAATGTGCTGCAATAAAGTTCTCAGAAACACAGAACAGGTGTCTAAGGGGATTGAAGAAGACAGGAGTGTGTGGGCTTAGGAAGAGGGGGTATAGAAGGCATGTCAGTAGAAGTGGTACGGCTGAACCCCATCAAAGTCTGTGCAGCATCATGCACCCTACAGAGAACATCATCCAGGTTCCTCATCCACCAGAGGACATCACCCAGGTTCCTCATCCACCAGAGGACATCACCCAGGTTCCTCATCCACCAGAGGACATCACCCAGGTTCCTCATCCACCAGAGAACATCACCCAGGTTCCTCATCCACCGGAGGACATCACCCAGGTTCCTCATCCACCGGAGGACATCACCCAGGTTCCTCATCCACCGGAGGACATCACCCAGGTTCCTCATCCACCGGAGGACATCACCCAGGTTCCTCATCCACCGGAGGACATCACCCAGGTTCCTCATCCACCGGAGGACATCACCCAGGTTCCTCATCCCCCGGAGGACATCACCCAGGTTCCTCATCCACCAGAGAACATCAACCAGGTTCCTCATCCACCAGAGGACATCACCCAGCCTCTCCACCTTTCAGAGAACATTACCTTGAGTTCTAGAATTGTCACCTACCTTCTCCACTCTCCCAAGATGTCATCCAGCTTCCTCAACCTCATGAGAACTTGGACCAAATGAAGTAACAACCATGTTTTTTTATGTTCTATTATTACACAGATATATTTCTATTTCTCATATTATTTCTATAATTACTTTATTACTATACTTTATTCCATTGTTAGTAGGTATGTTGTGTAATGTGTACCTTTAATTAGATTTGTTTTTAGATTGGATTTTAACGCACATGCAAGACATTTTTTGAAAAAAAGAATCTACAGTAATCTAATCTAGTTCTTTATGCAGGATGTAAAGTTTGCACCCTTGTCTTTTCCCTAAAACTGTAACAGTAAGAAATGATGCACCTGCTTTTACCTGACTAAGCAAAAAAAAAAAAAACAGAAAAGTGTGAAGTTATCAGCAGAAGTTGTGTATTAGTGCAGCTCGCAGGTTACGAGGACACGGGAGAGAAGAACAGTTTAAGATTGCAGAATGCGATTTCATAACTAGCGCATAGCATCAGCCTAGAAACCAATTCCCTTCCTCCAATTCACTTGGCTGCACTAATAATAAAGAGGAAAGTCCTGGATGCGTCTGCGGAGAGGAGCTGAATCTGCTCTGCTGGAGAAAACGCGACCGGATTCAATATTAAAAACGACTCGGGGTCTAATCGGGTCAGAGCACATTACAGAGTGAGGCGGAGTGTGATTTCCACCCTGACAGATGCGGAATATCAGCTTCTGCTACACTCTGAAACGAGGCAAAACACCACGGATGCTTAAAAAAATCATAAGGAAAAAGGAAAACCTGGCACTTTTTATTTTAAACCACTTTTCATACGTGTGGGAGCTGAAAGTCAAGTAGTAAAGATCGAATGGACACAAAGGTCAAAATAAATGATGTGCTAATAATATAACAATATTAATAAAACATACATAAATAAGTGAGCACATGCACATAGAAAATTAAATAAATACAAAATAAACCATTGTAGTGAACTTCAAAATTATGAACAAAGCAAAATGTATTTTGTCCATACAGTATATATATTTATATAGGAAAGTCTTAGTCTTTCGTATTGTGAAACACATTGTCCCATAGGAAATAATGTAAATGCAGATAATCCGTCCCAGCCGCCCAAAAATATACCAATATTACCAATTTCCAACATATAAACATATTTTCCATATAAAAACAATCAAAACATTTAGAAAATAAATGTATAAATATAGTAAAATATGAAATAAATAGTCATTAAACCTCATTTAACCTTAATTTATGATTTCTCTCAGCTCCGGCTGCTTTAAAAACCAGGAATTATTTTAGCAAGAATGGTGAGAAATCCTGCACAAAAAAAACATTAACTCACATCACTTAACTTTCCACTGATGTAAACATGATTTGATTGGCTGCCGCTTGGTTCGGCTCGGTTTGTTAGCTCGTTTGCCGAGAATGCTTCATATGTCAGGGCAAGTTTCCTGCAAAATTTCAGTTCTTAAGGCAAAATCTTCAAATGAATATATTAATATTGAATAATTTTTTCTCATAAATTATGTCATGTTTATTGTGGTTACATTTATGTAAGCTAAAATGTCTTATTTATTGAAAGAACGCTTAAAGAACCCTTGAAGAACCATATGTTAGATGAAGCTGCTACAGTCCCGCTGTCTCTGCAGTTTAGATCCCAAATGTTTCAATGGACGAGAGAAAAACATCACTTTTAGTTCTTTCTCATTCCATCTCCGGGAATCATTCCATCCATCTATTCCAGCAGGAACCTGATGACCAGCGAGATCGAGATCTTTCCTCACTCATTAACACATTCCAGTTTAGTGATGAACAGAGAGCGCTGAAGCATAAAGCCGCTTGACAGGCTCTCAGGCAACACGTGTGGCAGCGGGCGGGGCAAACGCAGGGACAGTGTTGGAGACATCACCTGTGGGGTGACCTGAAGCTGCAGCCACTGCACGGTGTTGCACTCATTCAGAGTCTCCTGCGTCCTGATGCTCTGTAAACCGGCTGCTTTAACATCTAGCGGCTCTAAAAATCCGAGGCGGATGTCGTCAGGTTGTGTGAGGAGATGTGTGGCCTGACTTTGTGCCACACACACACATACACACACATACACACCGACAGAAGCTTTTTAATTATCCAGTCACGAGTGGCACAAAGCCAAGTGACGCGGTGATGACGCGAGCTGATGAAGCGCAGGAAGGTTTAGTGTCTGTCACACACACAGTGTGTCTCTCTTACTTACATACATTCACACGCCATAGACACAATAAACATTTCACTCTGTCCAGCTTGACTTAAACAATTCAGACGTAATAAAGTTTAAATGATACACACACACGCACACACACACACACGCACACACACACGTTCACTGCCTACAATTTACATGTTGTCACATCACTCAGACGGTTGGACACGTGCTGTGTGAGCGCGCTGGAGGCACGCTACCTTCCTGGTCTGTGTGTGTGTGTGTGTGTGTGTGTGTGTGTGTGTGTGTGTGTGTGTGTGTGTCCTTAAACACATGCAGCTGAGTGTCACTCCCGCCATCACACAGAGCCCCGGTCTCTCTCTCTCTCTCTCTCTCTCTCTCTCTCTCTCTCAAACACACACACAAACATATGCTATGTGAGCAGACAACATGCTGCTTATTTACCTGTCTGAGTCTGACAATCTGATGCCATCACACACACACACACACACACACACACACACACACACACACACACACACACACAGGTTCATACATTACAGCCCCTGTTTTAGAGTCTGTTTGTTTTCATGCGTTCTATTATCTGTCTGTCTGTCTAAATGTGTCTTTCCCATCTGTCTTCCTGTCTGTCTGTCTGTTTGTTTGTCTTTCTTGAATCTACACTATAAGAGTTCTTCTACTGTATGACTCTCTATCTATTTTCCTGTCTGTCTTCCAGTTTTTGCTTTGCATCTGCCTGTTTGTTTATGAGTCTTGCTTTTAGGGAGTGTGTGTGTGTGTGTGTGTGTGTGTGTGTGTGTGTGTGTGTGTGTGTGTGTGTGTGTGTGTGTATTTCTACCCGTCTGTATTTTTCTACAACTCTGTCTGTCTGTCTGTCTGTCTCCAGCTGCCTTGCTGTCTGTCTGTGTCTATGTTTCTGTTTATTTCTCCATCTGTCTATGTTTTTGTCTGTCTGTCAGCCTGGTTGTCTTCCTGTCTGATTATGTATTTGTCTTACTTCTGACTCTGTCTATCTCGCTGGATCTCTATAGCAATCTTCCTGTCTGTCTTTGTCCATCTGTCTACATATATATCTGGTCATCAATCCAGGTGTTTGTCTGTCCAACTATCTAATTGTCCACCTGCCTGTCTAGATAACTGTGTGCTGTTGATCATTTTGGATGTCTGTGTATGTGTCTGTCCTTCTGTCCTTCAAACTATGTATCTGTCTATCTGTTCTTTGAATAAATGTTATACCTGTGTGTGTGTGTGTGTGTGTGTGTGTGTGTGTGTGTGTGTGTGTGTGTGTGTGTGTGTTTTGTATTTTCATATTATATCGCTGAGCTTTGCTTCCTATTCCTTTACAAAGTGTTTTATTGTTCAATCCAAGATTAGGCCTGGTGTGAAAACATCTCAGAATAAAACAACTGATTATGGCACCACACACACACACACACACACACACACACACACACACACACACACACACACACAAGGCTGTAGCTTAGCTTTTTCAAGCAGATATATTTATTTGGCAATATCAAGCAGTGTATTTTAATAAAGCAGGCAATAAGAAAATAACACGCACACACACACACATATATGCACGCACACACACACACACACACACATACACACACACACACACACACACACACACACTGTTCGAATAAAAAAACTAATATTAATTTTAATTATCTTAAATCCTGGAGGCCAAAGGTGAGCATTGTGTTTATTCCCATTCCGATGACTGTGGTAGGACCTCCAGTCGACATTCACACACACCTTCACACAGTACGGGAGGAAACTGGATTACCCAGAGGAAACACACCAAGCACAGGGAGAACATACAAACTCGTATATAAATCTAAAATATTATGTAGAAAAATAATATACGATCTTTTAATTAAAGGTAGCATTTTCTGATATAATGGTAGCACTTTCTGACACTGTTTTTTAAATGTTATCAGAATATAATTCCTATGGTTTTAACAGTGGTAGCATTTTCTGATAGATTGTTTTAACGCTATCCATCAGTTCACAGGTTAAACTGTTAAATGCAACATTCACATGTTTTACTGCAAAACTCGTCACGTTCCGATTTGATTTGAACGCCACTCGTAAATACATAAACTGGACTAAAAATCAGTCCTGTTTGAGTCGCCTGTAACACCAGCGTGATGTAGCTGAGGCTGAGAAACTGTCAGAACTACAAAACATCCTACATCTGGTTTAGGCCACGCCCACTTCCACTTAAATCAGAGTTGTTGTTATCAATGTAAAAACAGTGATTTAAAGGTTGAATAGAGCTGAGTTACTGTGTGTGTGTGTGTGTGTGTGTGTGTGTGTGTGTGTGTGTGTGTGTGTGTGTGATAAACACATCTTTATGTGGATATATTCATACAGTACCTGTGTGTTTGTGTGGTGTGTGGGTTCTGTATGAACTCTCTGTGGTTAATGAAGTTCCACTCATCAACCGGATGAATTTTCTTTTGCGAGAGATGTTTATCACATTTCCAGTAGATCCGTCACTTACGGAAAAAATGTGATTACTGCTAGGAAAATAATCCGCTGTATGACTGAGAGCTGCAATAACACGGCTTATTGAACCATCGCTCTGAACAGGAGAGACTTGGCACACTGGCGTGTGTGTGTGTGTGTGTGTTTGTGTTTGTGAGAGAGAGATGGAGGAAGTGTGATGTGTAATTTGTTACATTTCATTGCCAAGCAAAAATGTAGAGTATCATGGTGTAAAAATATTACTCATGGTATTGTGATACCAAATCGGTGTGTGTGTGTGTGTGTGTGTGTGTGTGTGTGTGTGTGTGTGTGTGTGTGTGTGTGTGCACTTTCAGCGAAGCTTGTAATTTAGAAAACAGGAATGTATCAATACTGACCTGTGTAGACATGGCCATAGGCGAACACATACAGTATCTATAGCGTTAATCAGGACGTGTTCTGCAGAACAGTAAACACCCACTCACTCTCACTCATCATCTATAGCGCTTAATCCTGTATTCAGGGTCATGGAGCCTATCCCAGGAGACTTAGGGCACAAGGTGGAGTACACCCTGGACAGGGTGCCAACTCATCGCAGGGCACAGACACACACACACACTAACACACTCATTCCCACACTACAGTTTTGGGAACGCCAATTAACCTAAGCTACATATCTTTGGACTGTGGGAGGAAACCGGAGTACCCGGAGAAAACCCACCAAGCATGGGGAGAACATGCAAACTCCATGTATACAAAGACGGGACTCGAGCCTGGCCGGGAATCGAACCCAAACCCTGGTGGTGCAAGGCGACAGTCCTAATTTTTCTGTAACATGGACGGAAGGAGTCTCCAGTGTCAGCACTCTAAATGTATGCTTTCTGACATTTTCAGGAGTTTACACATCTTTGTGGTTCCTCAGTAACATGACAAGCGACAAGCTCCGCCCCAGTTAGACCTGGAGAAGCTCAAGAGATGCACTTTGTCCAACTATTTTTTTACTGTATTTTTAGATCATACAGTACAGTACCATTCATAGGGAGCATATGAACAGTTTGACAGCAGAATGAGATAACTCAAAGTTCATTCAAATGAACAAAAAGAGAATTGAATCAAGGAAATTAGAGAGATAATTTTTTTTATTTAATGAAGATCATAAGGAACATAAACAATAAAAAGAAAACTTTATTTTACAGCATCATTAGACTCATCCTCTACCAGTCTCAGCTTCCTTCAGGACATGACGACAGCTCGCTATCATCATACAGGAATACACTGCTTAACCATCAGCTTCCCTCACACAGCGCTCCTGCACATATACATGGTGTTATTGCTCTGTTAAAGTTATCACACATAGTTTTGTTAAATTTACAGCATGGTTTTGATTCAAACAGCATCAAAATTGCATATCCTGTTTCATGCATGTTAAGTGAATCATCTCCGTTATTTATTACCGCTGGAGTAACTGTAAAGTCCTTCTCGTGACTCCGACCTTCTCCATTAACCCTTTGAACACATTTAAAATTCCTGCAGCAGACATTGTGTTACACGGGAAGTAGCTCGACTTCACTGATCACATGAGAGAAAGAAGTGATGTGATTGGCCTGTTGGAAGACGTCAGCTTCTACTCTAAATTTAGGTAGCTTCATTATGTGCCTTGCTCAAAATGTATAATAATAATAATAATAATAATAATAATAATAATAATAATAATTTCCAAAATTATTAAAAGTCAGAAAATGGTCGTTTGAAAATCGTGTTTTGCTGTCAAACTGTTAATTTATACTGATAATATTAGTAAAAGTAGAACAGATATTACTGGACTGTTTTAGTGCAGGCCTGAAAGTACTAAGAATAAATGTTTGCTGAGATCAGATTTTTTTTTTAGAAACGGTTGCAAAAACGGCAAAACTCCCTCTCACTATACCTTTATTCCCTCGTTCTGAAAGAGAACGAAGTTCTGGTCTGGACTTTGCTTAACATTTAATGAAGGAACTTTTACTTGTTTCCGTCTCCATTGTCTGAAAACAAGGAGCAGTTGAAGCAGTCCAGTCACACATGAGTAAGAATAGCAAACCACATACATGAATGACTGAAAATAAAACAAATCGCACTGTTCATTTATAAATGGATGAGTGGACAAATGTATAAACAGTTAAGGAAGGAGATCTTGTGCTGCTCAGCCCATCTGAGATCAGATCTCTTCACACAGATTGGAAGGAATTGCTCTCCGCTGTCTGAAAGCTTAGCCAGCTTCCCCCTTCTCCATCTGTGTTGTCCATATCAAAGAAATTCTGAAGCTTCAGAGGTGTTGAAAGTGCGCTGATGCGAGAGGAGTGTGTACATGAGTCCCACAGATGCTCTTATTTCTGTTCTAACATGCACTCGCAGCCAGACAGCTTGATTTCTGAGCCATAAGGCATAGTGGAGGATCAATTTACTCCTTCTCTGTCCTGAGGTAGCAATGAGCATGTTTCACAACAGGAAGCCGTCTGAGCCGTGTGTCAGATAAAAGCATGAGTCTGGCTTTGGAGTAAAAGAACCACGTCGGTCTCCATCTCAGACTGAGGCATGTCGATGGACAGGAGATGAAGTGTAAACACAATCCGATGGGTTTTAGACTGTGAGGTTTCAGGAGGCCTTTATTTTATGATTCATGACGCTTTATGAGATCTCAACTGAATGTTCGCCGAAATAACTAACGCATGCCAGATTATACAATGAAATTGGTTCAAGTCAGTGTTTCCCAACCAAGCCTTTAGGAACTCCTTGTGATCCTGTGTTTTCTGCAACAACGCATGGATCTAAGAGTAATACCAAGCTACATGCTTAGTTCACATGACACCTGACTAGCCATGCAAGGCGAAAAGGGCACTGTAGCAGAGACTACCCCGAGGTCATGTTCAGTGTCAGACCATGAGGTCTCCAGGGAAATGACAAGCTCTTGATGTGAGGATGTCATCTTCATCCTGGGGTGATCTGAGATCTTTACCAGACAGGCTGAAATGTGAGAGCCTGAGGGAGTTCAGGAGTTGAGCGGCATCGGCACAGCAGGGGATGGGTTCACGGGTCACCATGGAAACGTTCAGGAAAGTCACGGGGTGTATATTGGAGCTGTGGATAATTCATGAGATTCTGAATAAGGTTGTCATGGAGGACAAAGATGCTCAATTCCTCAGGATGCTCTGGAGCTTTCCTACAATTCCATGTTCACCCATAAACAATTACTGAGGAAATAATGAAATATAAATCCGACGATATTCCATTGAATTCCAACATTCATCCAAACTTCATCCATCCACATTTGGTCTTATTCCTAAAATAAGTTGTTTATACTCATACTGGAGACCGTTAGCCATCATGACGACATTAGCATCACAGTATCCAGTGCACAAGTAAAGAAGCAGCTGCACTGCGTTTAGAACAAATGACGCTGTGGATGTTTAAATTTGTTTTCCCTCCAAACGCTGGTGTTTAATCACTAAGCAGCGGTAACCCCCTGCAGGCCGTCTTTTTCATAGCACTTCATTAATTGCAGCCGTTCTGTCAACACTCGCGTGTTTGAACGCAGCGTTTTTATCGACCACAGAATTATAGTGTTCACTCAGGTCACTGGGCCTCCACACAGCAGAGGCGTAATGAGCGAGCACGGCTAATAAGCAGCTTGCTGCATCCTGCTGTCTGGAACCGAGTGGGCTGCACAGGGCTTGCCGGAGAACGGGTCCTGATTGCGTCGCCCCAGGAGACAGTTCAGGTATCGGCTCACGAGTGACGAGGCTTTGATATCAAAAAATGGTGCAAGATGAAGACTGCTCTCTAATCTCACAGCTCCCTCTTGCTCTCCCTCTCTGACAGGAGGCAGTGGTACTTTTGAATCAGAGATATCATGCTATTAATCATCGAAAGTGACGGGTCAGGTCCTTGAGGCCTGTTTCTATAGTAACCGCTCATTTCCTGTGACTTGATGGAACCATTAATATGGTAAAGTTTTCTGGAACTGTTTCTGGAAGGAGTCTCCAGTGTCAGAGCTTTTACACCAAGAAATACTATAGTATTGGTCCGAGGAATCTCAGAGCCTCACAGTTTATACAGTTAGAAGTGGGAAAATCCCAGTTCCAATGTCTTTGAAAATACACCTCTGCTGCGCTATATATTTCTCTTTCCAAAGAAAGGGACTATCTAAGATTAGCCAGCAGTGTTTGTTTTACAGACTCTTCACTTCAACTGATCCCTGAAGACTCCACCTTTGCGTCTTGTAATCACACACACCTGCACAAGAGACTGAGGCTCGGTATTAATCACGTTCATCTCCGGCAGCATGCCCTGCTCTGAGACTCGGTGTCCTGAGCTCTGGCCTCACTCTAGTGTCCTCAGATAAATGAAACTCTGTTTAATGACCCAGTTTTTGAGTCTCATTATTGCAGAAAAAGTGATTTCCCGAGCAGCTTACATAAGACACACATATGGGGTTTGTTTGAGGATATTTACGAAAGTGCAACTGCAGCAATAATGAGGCTGAATAAACATATTTGTGTCTAATTAACATTGGAGGGTTGAATAAACAATCTGAGGGTTTTCATCATCGGGTCATTAAGAAAATTATTTCCTATTTACTCAGAGCATCTTTTTTTTTTTACTCTAATGTTTAGCTCATTATTTCCTTACATCAGGGATACTTTATGTAAATTGTCATGATTAAAATGCAGCTTCAGTGTTCTCACTCTCATGTCTGAGTGAATTTTTTTTTCTTGCCAAAATGACTGGCACTGAGTCCCCACCTAAAAGCATTTTTCTGAGCAAAGTTTTTGCCCTTGAAATAAACAATTTTTAAACAGATTTTTGTTTCTGTTAAATAATCCCCGACTTATGGACATTCGAGTTACGAATTTCCGCAGATACAAACGGACCGCGGTTCTTTTAACATTTCGAGCAAATCACTGAAGTAGGTCACGTGTATTGTACAAGATATAGACACTGCAGTGCATCATATGCCAATATTTACAGATATATACAGTATTTTCAGTGTGTAAGTGAATGTATAAAATGTCTAAATTCCACTATATTGTATGTGTGCATGTGTATGTGTGAGGGAGAAATGATTCGGCCTCACCGGTTTCAATGAATCGGTCCGGGAGCACTGTCCTCTAAAGCTGTCCTGAAAATCCTCAACAAAACAGAGTTCACAGTTCAATATAGTGGAAAACAGCTGACAAACTGGTGTCCGGGATTCCCCTCACGATTTAAAGGTGCAGAGACAAAACACTGTTACATTTGACAAACTAGTAAAATCTTGCATTGGAGTTTCCATTATTTCTTGTGGGGAAATTTGAGAGACAAAGTGGCATCCGGGAATCCCCTTGTGATTTAAAGGTGTTATTTAAAGTTCTCAATAACTAGATTTCACATTCATGACAACTGTAGGGTGGTGAAACTTTAACCCTGCGTTCACACCGAACGTGGCGAGAGCAAAGTTCGCTCTCGCCACCCTGCCGCCGACGCCTGTCGCCGCTCTTCACCGCTGTCGCCGCTCTGACGTAGACCGAACGCCTTTTTTGTATTTAAAGGGGCCGCAAAACAATCAAGCTTGTTGATCTTGTGGAGACCAAAATGTGGAAGAAAACAAGAAATTGATTGATAGAAAGAACTGTATTGTAGAAATAAACAAATTATAAGCCATTTGTATGGTGTGGCTTCTGTTCATTGTGAATTGCTAGTCTAATTTAATATATATTTTTATTATATTTTTTATTATTATAACATTAGAATCACTTACTAGACTTTGTCTTTAATTAAAATAACATTAATAATTAATAAACACCCGCTATCGCAATAATCAACCTCTCCTCCATTTCGCTTGGGAACTAATGTAGCTGGAACAAAAGTTACAGGACTGCTTTTCACGGAATCCTCTCAAGCGGAGGACCTCGACTTTTATTGGTTGCCGCTCAACCGCGTCATAGCTCATTACCCTAAAGTTGAGCTGATTTCAACTCCCTTCGCCGCTCCTCGCCGCCCCTCGCCGCCGGCTCCCATTGAAAATGAATGACTTCCGGCGGCTTTGACGCTCTCGCCGCGTTCGGTGTGAACGCAGGGTAATGTAACTTATTGGCTGAAATAACATTTTAAGCCAAAATATTGTATAATGAGGGGTGTGGCTGATTTGAGTGTTGGCTGCATTGCAGGTGTCTAACCGCTAGCTGTCAGCTACGCATTACTTACATTAGGCACCTTAGCATTTTAGCTAAGCTTGCTAGAATCAGAATCAGAATTTTTATTAATCTATATATATATATATACATACATATACATATATATATATATATACATACATACATACACACACACACATACCCATATACACATATACACATATATACACACATATGCATACACATACACATATAAGTTAAATATAAATGTAAATAAACAAGATAAGATCCTAAACACTACTTTGTCATTCATTCATACATACATATATACATATATAAGACATATATAACATATAAGACTGAATTATACTGTAAACAAGAATGGTGCGCTAGCTCAAATTGACCACTTAGCAGTGTTCAGCATGGTGATGGCTGAAGGATAAAAACTATTTCTTAGTCTGTTTGTTTTAGTCCTCATGGATCTGAAACGTCTGCCTGAGGGCAGACGTTCGAACAGTACATGTCCTGGGTGTGATGGGTCTTGAAAAATTTTCTTTGCATTCCTGAGACAACAGAAGCTATGAAGTTCTTCTAGTGAGGGTAGAGGACATCCAACTATCCTCTGAGCGACATTAATGACCCTGTGGAGCTCTTTTCTCTGTATCACTGTACAGCTGGAGAACCACGCACAGAGACAGTAGACCATGATGCTCTCTACGGTACAGCGGTAGAAGGACACCAGCAGTTTCTCTGGAACGTTGTTCTTCCTGAGAACCTCAGGAAGTGGAGTCTCTTTTGGGCCTTCTTCACTACCTCTGCAGTATGTGTCCCCCAGGTCAGGTCCTCGCTGATGGTGACCCCCAGGAAGCGGAAGTCTGAAACCCTCTCCACACAATCCCCATTGATAATGAGTGGCTGGATGTTGTCTGCCTTTTTCCTAAAATCCACCATGAGCTCCTTAGTCTTTGCTGTGTTGAGGAGCAAACTGTTATTCCTACACCACGCTGTCAATTTCTCCACCTCGTCCCTGTAAGCAGACTCATCTCCTCCCGAGATGAGTCCTACGACAGTGGTATCGTCAGCGAACTTGACAATGATGTTACTGTGGTGGCCAGGATTGCAATCGTGGGTGTAGAGGGTATAAAGCAGGGGACTCAACACACAGCCCTGTGGAGAGTTAGTGCTGAGACTGATGGGTGTAGAGTAATTGGGGCCCACTCTAACCCTCTGAGTGCGGTCACTCAGGAAGTCCTCGATCCAACAACATGTGGAGTGTGGAAGTCCTATGTCTGACAGTTTAGTCACCAGTGTGTGGGGTAGAATAGTATTGAACGCAGAGCTAAAGTCTATGAAGAGCAGCCGTGCATAACTTCCCTGTTGCTCCAGGTGGGACAAAACAGTATGGAGAACAGTAGTCACAGCATCTTCTGTAGACCTGTTTGCTCTGTAGGCAAACTGGTGTGGGTCAAACATAGGAGGAATGAATGATATAATGTGGTTCCTGACTAGCTTCTCAAAGCACTTCATAACCACGGGAGTCAGTGCAACTGGCCTGTAGCCATTAAGACTGGTGATTGTCTTTTTTTTGGCCAGAGGCACTATGACAGAGGATTTCAAGCAATGTGACACAATGGACTGGGACAGAGAGTGGTTGAATATCCTGGTGAAGATCCCAGCCAGTTGGTCTGCACAAAATGGCTGGGTATTAGGTGCCGTTTTCCTGAGTGGGATGTAGGCCGGGATTAAAAACAGTGATACATGGTCAGAATGGCCCGAGTGTGGTAGCGGTGTAGCCCTGTACCCCTGTTTAATGTTTGTGTAGACTTTATCCAATGTGTTGGCTCTTCTAGTAGCACACTTGACGTGCTGATGGAATTTGGGTGTTGTAACTGATGTAGATATCCAGATAGCACTGCTTTGTTGGCCCAATGTTATAGTAACTTTAGTCAGTGCTCCTTGATGTCGGGCCAAACTTGGGCAAACAGCAGTGCATACGTTGCAGAGCCTATGTTGGCATCAGTGGTGACGTCATTTTGTCCATTCTGACATTTTTGGCCTATTGGTGGGGCCAAAGATAGGTTGGTCCAACTTTGGTTCAGCACATAATGATAAGGTTGAAAATTTGAAATGAAATTACATTGCTTTAGCTTTGCGCAGCAGGCTCTCTCAATGATGTCATCATATCAGGAGCTCATATGAGGGTTACAGTACATAAATAACATTAAAAAGAACTATATCTCGAACTCAGTGCACCCTAACTAACACCAACATTTTTTACATTTATTTTCTTATGTTTTCTAAAATGATAAATGTTAAATCCATTGTACTTTGTGCTCAACTGTGAACACTGTCAAACAGGTCACTAGATGGCGCTTATCGCTGTGAGGAACCTAAAACCCCACAGAGGCCAGGTGCTGTTAATTAAGTCCTGCAGCCAAGCTAAACACAAGCTAACACAAAGCATAAGCTGCCTCTTTGCTCCTGACTGCAGGTGAGTTAATATTCCTCCAAATCAGATGTAAACACCCCTGAGTAAGACATGAGAGTGTTGAGAATCTGTGGTGGTAACATGAAAACATGAGTTTTGCTCTTATGTGGTGAGAACGATGTTTAGCTATGAATATTATGCTAGGCTAATCTACCTGTCGCCAGTGAATACAGTAGCATACGGAGCCATGGCGATGTTAGAACCAGAGGGATTGTTGCCATAGTAACGGCAGAAATGTTAAAGGGCTAATATACAGTACGTATTGTTTTGCTTTAGGGCTGCATTTTTGTATGTTTATGCCGTTATCGAATACACTGTATGTACTAAGGTAGTCGGCATGTGAAACATATCATTTGACATTCTGCTGGGTTATTTACTGTTTGAATTGCGGTGTTTACTTTGTTTCATCTGGAGAAAAATGTGTGCGCTGTAATCCTGGAACTGTTGTTGAACTGAGTTGAGCCAAATGTGGAAAATGTTTGTTTTTCTCATCAACTTGCTGGTTGGAAAGGAATATTTCAAAGAATATTTTAATGTACAATGCTCAAATTTTTGTTATATTTACACAGACTAACAGTTCGCCAAAGATGCTGTAATTTTGATGATGATGATGATGATAAAGAACAGCTGAGCTACAGTGACCACGCTGTGAAAGTACAGAGGTGAATGATGATGAGGAAGATGCAGAGCCACCTGATATAAAAGACAGTCTGAGAGAAGTTTGTATGCATTTATTTTCATCCACCTTGCTGGGAGAAAAGGTTGTTTGTACTCTGTGTTTATTTTGTGTTTAATTTCCAGTTTCCAACGTTGCCATTATCTACTGAACCAACATTGGGCCAACCTATATTTGGCCCCATCAATGAGCAAACGTTGGGCCAATGGACAAAATGGCATTGGGCCAACCACTGATGAACGTTGGACCAGTGTATGCACTGCCGCTGGCCCGGCGTTGGCCCTTCAGCAGTGCGCTGAATCTGGGTAGGTGTGAATAAAACCAACAGGTAGGGTCAGTTTGCTCCTGCCAAGATGGCGATGACCAAAGCTCCCAAAAGACGCTCCTCATAAACCTGCAGGTGGCGTTGCTTAGAGTTTGTCCTGGTCTTTTCATAAAGTCTGTGGCTGTGAATTGAGAATTAGAGAAGAAAAATTATAAACAAAGAAATTACTGAAAGTTCTAGTGCATCTAAGAATGACAAACAAACAAATCTATCTGTAATCATACGGGAGGGGCCCTTAACTTAAACTCCGCTAGCGTTAGCATTGTGCCGCTCTTTAGCTTGGCTTAGCATTCTGGAGTCCGGCTGGCGTCCAGCACCGAGCTCCGTTATTGACTTTATTTCACTCAAAAACAGGACAATGAAAACACCTCGATCGACTCCGCGGTGTAAAGTCGAATCAGAAATCCCCCGCACGACCTGACGTGTGTGTGTGTGTGTGTGTGTGTGTGTGTGTGTGTGTGTGTGTGTGTGTAAACACCTCCAGCTGAGACGTCGAGTGTTTACTCGCTCAGACACACCGACACGCCACTCAATAAAAGCAATCACACATCAGCAATTAGAGAGTCTTTGTCTATTAAAAATTAACAAAGTGCCTTTAATGACGCATTGATTTATTTGTGCTTTTTAAAATGTAAAGCTCAGAGCGTTTAATCAGCCCGCAGCAGCTCCATCATCTGTCACCTCTTGGCCCAGATTTAATTTAATTCAAGCTTTCATGGACTTTTACAAAGCACTCAGAGACTGTGGATTAAAGTTTATTAATACATACAGAGAAGAAAAACCTCCCGAGACCTGATGAGGAAGAAACCTCGAGCCTCCAGCGTGGGACTCGACTGAGACCGACATGCCGTGTCTAATTACAGTAGGTCACATTTTAATAATGTATATTTTATCAAGTAATAAAAAACAGTGAATTGAAACAATCAGTTTAGTTTTAAGTTGATATTTTGACCTCATAAGTGATAGAAATTGATTGAATTAAATTTTCAGCGCTTGAGAAATCCTCCTAAAACACTCGCTCTTTACAGCTCCTTAGGAAATCTCTTAAAATAGACGGATTGAAGGAAAACCTTGTGTTCGCACACATCAATTGATTTCCTTCACAAGTCTACGAGTAGCTTTTTTATTGATTTATTTTTCAATAAAAGTCAGCTTTAATATAGACATATAAAATAAATTAATTAATTAATTAGTGGACGCTCAAAGGTAAAAAAAAAAAAAAAAAGTTTTTGACAAGACAAAGTTTCAATTAAATGTTGAACAGCTGGAGTGGGACAGTGGGGTTATAAATTCATTACAGTGTAGAAGAGGAGAAAAACTAGAAGTGAAGACGAGAGTGTGTTCATCAGGACGTTCAGCGTGAGCAGAACACTGGAGGTCAAAAAAGAAACTTGTTTAAAGACTGCAGGAGGAGCGAGTGCGGTGTGTGAGAAGCGGCTCTGGAGCTCTACATCGCTCCAGGTATATATTAGGTAATAAGAGTGTAGAGTACAGAACAGTACAGAGAGAGAGAGAGAGAGAGAGAGGAGGAACGTTAAAGAGACGCAAGGTCACTCCAGGACACGAGTGTCCCGCTTCGCTCCGTCCACGGCCACGCCGGAGTGGCGAGGAAAACTACACTGGGTTAAAGACTGCAGGAGAGCCGAGCCGAGCGAGCGAGCGAGTCGTGATCAGAGTCAAATCAGTATCACTGACACGAAAAGAGAAAAGAAAGAAGAGCATCGCTGGAAAAGGTCGGAGGAGTCAGTGAGGGAAGGAAAGCTTATTGCAGAGAAGGACTTGAGATATACAGAACACACACACACACACACACACACACACACACACACACTTTGTTCTGCATTTTCAGGACTGCTTGAGAAATATTAATCCATGCAAATGAAATGAAACATTAAGGACATTCGTTTCCTTTTCTTTAAAA
The DNA here is from genome assembly GCA_011419295.1 of Clarias macrocephalus. Lineage (NCBI taxonomy): Eukaryota > Metazoa > Chordata > Actinopteri > Siluriformes > Clariidae > Clarias > Clarias macrocephalus. The sequence continues at coordinate 5,400 of JAAGKR010010237.1, read as the reverse complement.
GTTTTTTTCCTCTCCTCTGACGAGCGTGAAGTGAAGAGTGTAAGACTTCTAACATCATCGACACACTTCTGCTTTCATCAAGTATGCAAATGTATGCGCGTTTAATTAGACGAGTGTCATTTGCATGAATATGCATTCGTTTGACAATACAAATCAGATTGGCACGGTGCCACAAGGTAGGGTTGATTATAATATCTATTGTTTTCTGTTCATCTGTAAGGTTTCGTCTGTGATGAGCTCGACTTTCTCGACTTGCACGGCTGTGGTAGCGCCCTCTCCTGGTGATCAGTCGCACCTGTTTACTCCATTACACCCAGTTTACTGAGGAGGTGTGAATGTGTGTGTACAGTATGTGGTGTGTGTGTGTGATGGTTGTTTGAAATGTCTTCAAGTGGCCTCTGAAAGAACTTTGCAAAAGTTTTGACCCCCTCCTCATGTTCCACTGCAACAGGCTGCAAATGAAGCTTACAGTTGCGTTGTTTTGATGTTGTATTGGCGACGTTGCATGTGGGCGGTTCATTCAATGCAATCTCAACACTATAATATCAAAGACATTCTAACTTTCAAGAACAAATCGAATATCATTACAAAAATTTGTTAGAACCGTATTACAGCTCGTTCAGTGTTAGACTTCCTGCAGAGACGGTGGATATGAAGGTTCTCAGGGTTTCTTCTTCCCTTCCCCTTCTCCTCCTCATCTCCACTGGTGTTTATTTTACTCTCACTAACGTTATCAGATTTCGGCGTATAAAATGTAATCGCGCCATAACGTTATTGTGTATGAATGATTCTCGATGCTCGTTTTCTCATTGAGCCCTCGCTCTACCCTTCTCTAATTCTCTATTTTTCTTTGTCACTTTTTATTAAGTCCCCCCACTACGCCCCCCCCCCTCCCCCTCTCCGTCTCTCTCTCCCGCGGTTCGGTATCTCAGGCTGATAAACCGGAGGTGACGTGTGTAACGTGTGCTGAAGGCTGCAGGCTGCGGTCGGGGTCAGCTCGGGTTAAACACTCGTCTGCTTCCCGTCTATCTGCTCTTTCACTTTCAGGGCGAAGCCGAGATCGAGTTCAGGGAGCCAGACGCCGAAAATGAGGTGGGCGACGCCCAGAATCAGTGCTGGAGGTAAAACCGGGGCGTCTCGGATGATAAATTAGGGGTAACGAAGATCTTCATGTCTCTGATCATCAGGGCCATAGAGAGGGAACATCAGGGCTTAAGCGCACTTGTGTATTTAATGTCGTATTTATTTACATATCTTTAGATTTGGAGTATATTTAAGGATGTAATCTGTATTTTCAGGCTGATAATTGGACATCTCACATCAGGGTTCATCATAAAATGTTAAGTAAACTCTGTTAAGGACAGATTGTATATAATCATGTATAACAGCATGCTGTGGCTGATCTCAGTCCAGACTTTTTCTATTTAATGTTTAATTTAACTGAGGAGGAGGAGGAGGAGGAGGAAGAGGCTCTTGCAGTGATTTATTATGAAGTGTGAGGACGTCATTTTTGCCCTCTCACGTCAGCGCTGCTCTTTCAGAGAGAGAGTGTGTGTGTGTGTGTGTGTGTGTGTGTGTGTGTGTGTGTGTGTGTGTGTGTGTGTGTGTGTGTGTGAGAGTGTGTGTGTGTGTGTGAAAGACTCACACATTCGGAGCATCTTCACAACTTCACACTTCTGATGTTTCAGGAATGTTTTGTCTCAAAGAGCAAAAAAAAAACACAAGCCGACCAACTCGTCCATACAGGATTAAAAACAATTGTTAGGGTTTTTTTTTTAAAAACATTTTCTCCACTTATATTATATTTTTATGTTCCTTTTCTGTTCCACCTCCCGTGTGTTTTCCATTAGGGTTTTTAATAAGCCTGAAGCCTGGACTCATTGTCTGCTAAGCCGCGCCGAGGTCTTTCCCTCTCTAATCCCCTCTTCAGGCTGCACATTAACGAGCTCGCGGCGAGTTAACGAGGTTGTGTTGAGTGTGGAGTGAATGAATGCCGCGTCATATCCACACTCACTTCATCCTAATCCTGTACGGATTACTGCGTTTCATTGTGAGTCTGAAAGAAAGAAGGTGAATCGGGCCAACCTGCGGAAGCGAGACTGCTGATGTTCTTTAAGTGACTCTCACACACCCTCTGTGGTCTCGTCTTTATGCTCGTGTCACATCAGCTCGTCTTTTGTCAGGTGGATAAAAACCCTTCCGATGAAGCTCTAATGATAACTCGCTAGCTCGGCTTTTCCATTGTCTCCCAATTATCAATAATGTTATCAATAATATGCAGAAAACTATTCTTCATCATTTTTGTATTTACTGGCAGCTTGCATACCAACAAGGAGCACGCTGCCACCTGCTGTATCGGAGAGTAAGGACACGCAAGTGTAACATCGCTAATGTGAACGCTGGGAATTGGGGCCGCCAGGGCAAGTGTTTTCCGGTAGGTATAAACTAATCATGCCTGTTAGAATATTTTCTATCTGTGTCTGTACAGTGGTACCTTGGCATACGAATGTCCCACCTTAAGAATTTTCGCCTTAAGAACTAAAATTTGGCGTGTAATTTGTCTTGGCCACACGCCAACATGCACCTACGTCGGAGGCAAACGGTGACGACTGTGTTTATTGTCAATTCGACCCAGTTTGGGAGGCTGAGTAATCTTGTTACGCGAGGCAGATTTAGCTCACGGACTCCTAACATCATTTCCGCCGTCCATACTCTTGATGTTGTTGGCTGCTCCCGCACTAAGACTTTATTTTCTGTACCGTATGTGTTCTATACATCATTACACTGAACTGAGAAACTCAGCCACTTTATCATGCTTTATAACAGGAAGTCATTTTAGTTCATTATTATGGTTTGATATTGTTGGGTTCTACTGGCCGGTTTTGATTATTAGGGGTTAC
>JAAGKR010010236.1:0-23495 GCA_011419295.1 Clarias macrocephalus | reverse complement strand
AGAGGTTTTTTGATATTTACACCATCACAGGATTTGTGATACGGAATTTAAAAAACATCGGACAACAAAAAACACGTGCCATCCGACTTGTCTGAGGAATCTGGCCAATCGTTTGGACTTTTCATTTTAATGCCTTATACCAAATTTGCATAGAATTGGAAAAAAGAAAAATCTCAAATCAAGTGCATTTGTTCTACAAAAAGTCAACGTTAATAAAATAGTGTCTCCCAGAAGCACCTCTCTAATTTAAAATAACAGTACAGTAGTATTTGCTTAATCTCAAATGATTTACAGATATATTAGGTGGTTAAATTATATAGTTACAGCCTAATGTACAGCAATCATTCATATCATAATAACTAACTAGAAAGCAAGACATGATTTCATCCATGTACAAATCGAAATTACACACGCCCAGGATCTTATGTGTACGAAAGGCAGAGCAGATGGACAGAACGAAGGTTATACATGGATGTGAAAAGTCTCGGTGTATATTTTGGGGTTGACTGAAATGGCGGTGAAATCATGCCGTTAAATTACATTAAAATAGTCTCTTCTGACAAATTAAAAGAAATCAAAGGGAGATGCCCAAGCATTCAGAGCATCCACTACACAGTCTGCATGTCAGGAGTGATAATAACGTTTTCAATCACAGCATCTAACCCATGAGCTGTCAGTGGGATTATCAGCAAAGCAGCTGCTTGACAAATATAGTCAGTGCTTAAGCCTGATGATCCGCTATCAAGGCCAGTATAAATTAAAGTAAACTTCAGCCTAGTGTTGAACCTGGCACAGAAATCTGACATCGGCTGTCTGACGAATAATTAATAATGTAAAAATGTCATTTCACAATATTATTTGTTTTCTTTTGTTTTTTAATCACACAGCGAGACATTTGATACTGTGGGAATTTGGCCACAGCACAATCCATGCTCTTGCTCCCTCATGCGTTAATAAAAAAAAAAAGGTTTATTATTATTATTATTTTTATTATTATTATTATTATTATTATTATTATTATTATTCCTTTGCATGCATATAACAAGTGCTTGAAATAATGTGTTCAAGTATTTGTACAATTCAAAGCAGTACGAAAAAATTATTATGTTTTTCATTTTTATGTGACGTATAAGCAATTTCCTTTAAGCAATTTGTCAATATGTACATTTTTTATGACATGAAGTCATTCGTTCCGTTTATATTTACACTTATTGCAGACCACAATAATAAACAGTAAATCCTGCAAGGGTGGCACGGCGGCCTAGTGGTTAGAACTGTCGCCTAGAACTGTCGCCCAGGTTCGAGGGTTCGAGGGTTCGATTCCTGCCTCAGGGTCTGTGTGCATGGAGTTTGCATGTTCTTCCTGTGCTTGGTGGGTTTCCTCCAGCTGCTCCGGTTTCCTCCATAGTTTGTAAATAAGTGTGAGAGTGTGCGCCCTGCGATGGATACCCCACCTCGTGCCCTAGGTCTCCTGGGATAGTCTCCAGACCCCCTGTGACTCTGTATACAGGATAAAGGATGAGTGAGTGAAATCCTGCAAGAGGAAAACCGTGACCTTCCTGGACAGCCACAAGATGGCGCCACGGACACACTGTGTTTGATAGGCTACGCCTCAGGAAAATGGCGGTCCAACTATTTTGGCTACTTAAAAAAATATGACTTTAAAATAGTCATATTTCACGTTTCAAAAAAAATTCATTTAAAGAAACAAACCAGACTTTAGTGAAGTAAAACCTGCTGCCTAACCTTAAAAGCTCATTATGATGATGAAAATATGTACAGCATCCCAGTGATTTGTAGATGACCCGAAAGGTTAAATATACCTCCTTTTCTACAATATCTCTACTAATATATTTACTACCAAAACTGAAAAGTGAACTTATTCTACAAGATAACAATCCAAAACTAGATAAAACTATAAGAGACATATAGATATAAATCATTTCCTCCCAGCTAGCCGAGCTAGCATTAGTAATAAAATGCTTGAGACTTTATGTTGGGATGAAGTGAAGGTGAATCGCAGTTTTATGATGGTTTATGTAGTCTTTTGGACAGCAGTTGATGTATTAATATTTTATTACTCTTATCAGTTCATTATTTATTACCGTAGCTGGGATCTATAGAAATCTATAGAAAAGGTGGACTTTGGATTATAAAAATCTTTCACACCTAGAAAACACTTTTTTTTTTTTAAGAGCAATAACTTCATTTTAAACTTTGTGTGAATCCACCAGTGGAGGCTGATGCATTGTTAAAATATTTAATAACTGGTGTTTCTTCTCTTCCTGGTGTAACACCAATGACGGTAACACCAAAATGACTTCCATGTGGGAGACCCGATGGTTTTCAATTAGGTCAAAATCAATTAATTATTAGATGTAATCGGTTTTTATGGCCATTTTTTGTCTATACATCTATAATTATAAGAGGAGTAACAGTAATGATGGCCTTTGCATAAATCTTTGCCTAGAATCGCTAAATAAATGATGACATTTCCTAAGCAAATGAAGCGAGATATCTGACATGCCTTTGGCATTTATCGAGTCCTCTTCATCTAGTGACCTGAAAATTTTCAAATTGTCAAATGTTTTTCAAAATAAAACTCTTTTTGTGTGACATAGTTTGGGTGATTGATACTGGATTTATTTCATATTATCAAATATAATCAATTATTGTTTCATGATTAGATGTTTCACTTATGTCATAAGTTATTGATGTTATATCTTGCAAATCAGATTTATTTTATGAAATACATGTCCTTAGATGAAAAGTACAGTATATGGTTCGACTTCCATGTATGATCATAGTGACAAGACATTTAACTGAATGAATAAAAATTATTAAAAATCTATATATAAAACATTAACATAAGAAAATTTGTTTCATGTTTGAAAGTACATATTATATTTTGTAAACATAATTGAAATGATTTTGGCAGAATTCTAGTAGAAATCTGCACAAAACTTGCTGCACTAACATTTAGCATTTTCATAATTCCACAGTTTAATGCATTTGTTCTGGACTGGATATGTCTCTTACTGTATCTTGTGTTTATTGTTATGTCTGTGTGTGTTTGTGTTCCTTCTGAACAAGCATGTGCATTACTTTAATTATACTTCCTTGAGCACCTTTATCATCGCTGCCACATTATGTTCAAAATACCTTGAGTTGTCCAGATTTAAATAATTATCAGTGTTATCAGTATAGCAGCACTGTTCCTCATCGCCCCTCCATACTGGAGAGCCTGTGTCATCCATGTCTACATGCGGCATGAGCAAACAGTAAAGCAGTGTTTTCACCTAGCTACTCATTTGCATTGTAAAATAGTCTCAAGGGTCATTTTCATTCGGGAACGATCCTGATATGGGTCTTGCATGTATAGTTTTTCGCTGTTTGCTAGGTAAACAGACAGCCAACTAATACTAATGTTGTACCGCTCAGTTCAGTTGTATTGAAGCAGATTTACTGAAATCAGGCTTAGATCTCAAATGAATGAGCCAGAGGCAACAGTAGCGACAGGATATGCGGAAGAATCCCTTACAGGAAGCAGTTTCAAAAGGGAACTCATTTACCTTTAGATAATAGATAGTGTGATTATAAATCCTCGCAATATACAGGTGTACAGTAGATATATTGTATACTGTGAATCAGAAGCCTGGGATATGCAACAGGACAGCCTTTATGATTACAGGAGCAGGACTTGGCTATAATTACAAACCGTCTCATTATAATGACCTAGCATCACAGTCCTTCCATGTGAACTGCAGCTCAGCACCAGGGTGGAGGAGAGTGAGTCGAGTCCCATTAGTATCAGAAGCAGCCTCCTCCCGCTGGGTTCCCAGGGAGAGACCAGGCATGCATGACTGTGCTTGGAATACTAATGTCACTCTGCATCTTAAGCACTCGATTTGAATTTTGCTCAATTTGAATGGGGATGGTAGGGTTGAAACAACAGACTGGGTTGGAAATAAAGCTATTTTAAGACTATTATCTTGTATACTTTTGAAGATTTTCCATTCAAATGGCCTGAAATCAGATCTCAGGATGGGTTAAGCTAATTATATGCTCACAGGCATTGTAATGCCGTCATGCAGAAACAAAAGCTCTAGTCCTAAGAGGGGTAATAAAGCTACTTATAATGCTAATTATGCCCATTATATGCTTAGCTATGCAGCCTACTAATGTGAAGAATTGCCAAAACTGTGAACTCATAAAAGTACCATTTTATTTACCATTAAATGTTGATTATTATACCGTGGTGTGTATGTGGCTTTTATGTAGTTATGTATTTCTTTTTTGTTTGTTTTAACCGACCAATATCACAATTAACCTGATCTATGACAGAAATATTTAAAATTCAGAGGATTTTAGACATCTTTATATTTTTTGCTGTTTTTAATAAACATATATAGGGGTCAGGATTGTGTAGTATAAGATGACATACAATTTTCTCCCTAAAAACATAATAATAATAATAATAATAATAATAATAATAATAATAATAATAATAATAAATTTGCTTATTTTAAGAGTTCTACATTTTGGTATCATTCTCATATTCTGGTGGTGATCAAATGTATCCATTATAAAAGTAATAATAACCCAAATGCACAGTTTGATGTCTAAAACCTCCCCATTAACACACACCGACAAGGCTTCCATATAAGCTTTTTTTTTTTCTTCATTAACTATATGCTGTGATCCCGGCATGGATCTGTGCTGGCCCAAGCATTATGACATAAGCACTAGTGACTATGACGTCATTGCCTCGCTATGATACCTTTGATGTCTCATAGTGCAGATGTCATAGGGTGCGAGGGCCCTATTATTTTTCAAAGGATTTTTTATTATTATTATTATTATTATTATTATTATTATTTTCAAATATCTGGTCCTTTTTGGAGGTCTTAACAAGCTTAAAAAGTCATAACAATCAGCTGACAGGTTGGAATCTGCAACTTGCACGTATATGTCAAACATTTAGATCCTACCGAGTTGAACAGTTTTCACTATTCCTGTCATGTGCTCAGCTCAACAGGAAGTCAGTTATTTTGGGTTGTTTGCAGCAAGCACCGTTGAGCGTCCCAAGCAACTGCACTATTACAATCACCACCAACCCTGGCCCATTTTTTTACATCTCAAACGGATTCACCCATGGTGATGCCTTAAACTTATGACGAAAAGTGGCTAAAAACTTCCTGGGTGACATGAGTGATGTCAGCATCCAGGGCTTTTTGGAGATCTTAACATGCTCAAAAGGCACAGAGTTTTTATGTTGTGCCCGGGTGGCGTTGCTGCACCATCGCCGCCCAGGAGCTCCAGAAACACACGTTCATCCGTGGCAATGCCTTAAACTTGTGCCGAACAATGGCTCATGACTTCCTTTTAGAGGCTTTTAGAGGTCTTAGGATGCTCAAAAGGCACACAGGTTAGGCAGTGCACCCGGTCGGGAATGGCTATTTAGGGGTGTTAACATACTCAGAAAGCAGACAGGTTGTGTGGTGCACTCGGATGCCGATGGTGCAGTTACTCGTGCCTGCTCACCGTTGCTTGCCACTATATTATTGGTATTATAATCCAAAAAGGAATCAAAATACAACATTCACATACATATTGTTTTAAAAAACCTCCTGCCTCGAATTAAACCATGATTCTTGTCTCCCTGACGCCAGCATCCCTGCACAGATCAGTAATCAATGCTGTAACATTCATACGGAATCCAGCAGTGATCCAGAGCGGAAGGTTCAGGGTGTGGCAGATGTCTGACTCTCTGCATCGTCCAAACAAAAAAAAGAACCAGATATGCATCAAAGCCTTTTCTATCTATTCATTCCTTTAGACATAACCAATAGACTGTGTGGTATTCGTTCATGCTTTAATTGTACTGTATATTTGCACATAAAGGCACATCTTTTTCATCTGTGAATCAGCCTCGGAGAACAATGCCAGGACTCTGGGCTTGCGGCTAATGTGATAATAGATGCTAGATCCTCAGAGGTCACTGATATATCCAGTTTGAAAGGCAGTGCATGTTTGTGTGTGTGTGTGAAAGGAACAGTCTGTATGGCTATGAAAAGGAAGCTGTGTGTGTGTGTGTGTGTGTGTGTGTGTGTGTGTGTGTGTGTGTGTGTGTGTGTGTCTTCGCAGCAGCTGAGTCAGCTTCGTGTAAAAGAAGATATCCTACGGGAGCACTCTTCTGACTCACCATTAGCTAGCTAGCTCCCTCAGATGCCGCACTGTTGAGAGGGGGGAAGGGCGAAAAGGCTTAAACTGCACCAGGGCTTGGCACTGCTGCAGCTTTGAACGGCTTTTTTTTTTCCCCCCACTCACACAAAATGCCCCTATTTCAGTTTCTAGCAAACACATTTTGAACTACATACTATCCTGTGTAATAAATGATGGCCAGTATTTATTTAAAGAGCAGTCTAAAATGAGCTTTGCTGTTTCACGATTCATACGTGCCTCATTTCCTGCAGGCTTTCTTTTATGACAGGGTGAAACAGAATCCGATACGGTGTTGGATCCGTTCGGACATCCCCTGAGGATTGCACATGCTCGGTCAGAGACAGCTGAACACATGAACGAATGAATATTCACTTAAAGTTCCATCAGCCGAACGCCTCGGAGATTATTATTAATAGTAGTACTGTATATTTTTTCAATTATTCGACTATTAAAAACTATAAGTATGAGATATTGAGAAAGTAGCAAGAAAAGATTATACTATAACTATAATTTTTGCTAATGATAGGGAATTCTAGCAGGGTAGAGTTCAAATGATAGAACACCAGCTTAACAGTATAGTTCCACCAGACGCAGAAGGATACATGTTGGTGGGGCAAAAGAACTGTTCAAATAAACAAAGACACCATAATCTTTTAAATAATAAATGCTGTTTGTGGAGCTGCTGTATGAAAGCAGTAACACTACCGAGGATGTGCACCTGTGCGTGATATCTTCAGTATTCATCGTGTATATTCAGCCATGCTGATGTTCATCACAACAGAATAATCTCGTGCTTAAATGAGGGGCAAAGTGGAAAATGGAGGGGGATGTCCCCTGTTTCATCAGTATGCATCGTCAATATTCTGAATGCTCGCAAGGAGAGAAAGCAACAGCATTTCATAAGTAATTCAATTCTATATTTATCCCCATCGTTAGTTTGGTTGTTTGTTTATATTTCATTCTTGATCATCACACGTCATTTTTCTTTCTTTTATTACCTAATTAGTGGTTAAATAATAGATTAAACCTGGCGGTTGTGTCTTGGATATAAAATGAGTGTAGAATTCAGACGGATGTTGAGTCAAATGTCAGTCCCTCTCTCATGAGATCCAGACTGGAACAGACCCACGACCTTTAATCCCACAGGCCTCTGCAGATCCCTCAATAACCCACACACAGAGGAAGTATAATAAAAAGCTTAGCTGGGCCTTTAATATCTTTGTGCTGTGCGTGGCTGGCAATCAGCTTGTTTTCAAATTATTGGCACCCTAATTGTTCATTTATAGATGCCAGTATATAATCAATGTATGAATACAGAAGATGTGCTGCTTATCCTGTAATATTTACAAAATATGGAGACTCCTTTAGATGATCCTGATCCTGGTGAATGGGGACGCAACATCATGGAGTATTCTGCTTGAAATCTGTACACACACGTGGAATGTCATGTCAGACTCAAACTTTAAGTGAAAATTGCATGTATTAATGAATAATAGCAATTTGTATTCACTTGACTAACGATGGAGTAAAAGGAATTTTTTGGTTGTCAGTAATATTGTGGTGATGTTAATTCGGCAATGTTATGGACATTGGGACAACATCTGTATTAGTTTTTTATTTCATTTTTTATTTAGAACAACCATGACGATGGGAAAAACCTGAACCCACGCGCCTACACACTGTTGCAAAACAACGTTAATACCAAACCGATTGCCTGAGCAGGACTCAAATGGCCGTTGCTGCAGCAACAGCACCGTGTGTTTTCCACTGCACCACAAGGGAACACGGTGTTGATGCTAGAACATGCAGGTACATAGTAACAACAGGTGCCACAAAAACACAGAACAAAAGCAGTTTACTTTAATAATATTAAATTCCAAAGCAGCGAAAAGGGTAGAAAAACAAAGCATTTAACATCTGAGATGTTTTCTGTGAAAGCAGACCCCATGCAGTTGTGCAAACGCCATATTTGTTTGTTAGTCTTTCGGTTGCTCCCATCGAGGGGTCGCCACTGCGGACCATTCAATTCGCAGAACAACTTGGCGTGCAAACTCCCTACGTACAAATCTAAGCGACAATGGACTTGCTCAGAGATTGTGCGAGTGGATATTAAATGCACCAAATAAAAGCACCAAAATTGTATTTGCAATATTGTGTTTAAGTCGCTTATTCAATGTTACGTCAACGTCATTTGATCAATGTCATTTTTGCTTTCAAAAACAGCATGGTCCCGTGGGTGAACGTAATCATAATTACAGCCAAATTACACCGCTCATCCAGCGTTAAGGTTCCTGTTAGAGTTTTAACATTTTCTCATGACTATGATTGGGGCTGGTTAAATAAAACATTACAGACAATATATTCCTTGAACCACATGATTATAATTTTTAATAAATGGAGTCAAAATACGTACCAATCACTTTAATCTAATAATGTTGCCATTTTATTAGATTTTTTTTTTTTTGGTTTATTTATTTTGAGTTAATATTATTTCATAAAAAACATGACAACCGGACTAATATTCATACCAAAATAAAAGGTAGTGCAAAAAAAAATCTGTAAAATAGGCAAACAATAAATATACAGCAAATAACACAAATAATAAAGTACCTTCAAATTGAACTTAAAAAAATATAACAAAATAAAAGCTAAATGCTTAAATATAAAAACATGTTTTAGCTGGACTGTTTTTGTTGTCGTTGCAGAGCATGATAAGGCACAATTTGAAACAAACATTAAAAAATAGAAAAAAAAAATTATAGTCGGTTCTAAAGGAAACAGGTAGTCAATGGAATTATTTTAAAATCGCCCTAACAACATTAGTCTTCAGCGGATTTTAATTTTGATTTATATAAAAACACACACGCACACACACACACGCACACACTGCCCCAGTATCTTTCCTGCATGCTGCCACACCTCAAGATTTGTAGTCTGATCTCCTACTAAATCGATTAGCCATTAAGCTGCCGAGACTGCGCTGTGGAAGCAGAGCCGAGCGGGATGGGGGAAGTGTTGTGCGATGACGCAAGCTGTTTCAGAGCACACACTGCCTCTTTTGTCTCCAGATTTAGAATTTGAATAAAACCACTGATTAGAAAATACAGGGAGGATCCAGGAAGTCTTGTTAAATTTAGGTCAGTAGTTTTAGAGAATATGTGTGTGTTTCTGTGTGTGGTGTATGCAGACTGGTAGATAAAACACGCCTTAGACCCCGCCTACAAGATGTGCTTGTAAAAAAATACAAATCCTTTGATTCATTTTTTTTCCCCCAAATGAAGTGGCGAGACTTAAAGGGCGACCGCTATTATCCCATCTGCTCGGTCGCCTCTGGTCATCACAGGAAAGCCCGAGAGGCCGCTGAGATACTCCCTGCCCCCTCCATCATGGCAGACAATCTGACAAATCTCACATTCTCGCTCTCTAAGATATGCCAACTGTATAAAGGCAGCTGACTGTATCTTGGCCTTCCCCCTCCTTTATAAAGATTAGATATTAATATTCCACTGCAGAGACAAGACCAGCGCTTGGATATTTCCATCCTAGAAGCTCCATCAAACCTATTCTTCCATTGTCTGTCGCCGTCACCTGTAGGCAACATGCACATTATAAGAAAGACTCTGCATCATGGCAGCCATTTTACTTCATGGTTACTTTCCTATGCAACAAGCAGCAGAGGGAATGGACTTACTGTAGGTGCACTTACATAATGGCGCGGTAATTGCCTGGAATAGGAAATGAACCGGGCTTAGCTGGAAACACCTCCCCTACCAAGCTCACCAAGGAAGAAATCACATGCTAGGGTCGCAGTGAATTGCAAGTGCAGTGTGCATGTGCTAGTCGAAGAACCTGCGTACACTCGGGTGTTGAAATAACATTAAAATGATCCACATGCACATTAAAGGGCGAATGCTGCCAAGATGTTTCCACATGTAACAATAAAAACCACTCAAGGCACAATCAGGCGTAATGCACATGGTCTGTAGCCCTATCCGGACTTGATTAGTTTTACTCAGGAAGCTATGGTATTGTATGTAAGTTGCTTGTGTATCTCTGAGTCAGTTGTGAATGTTCTTTATGTTTGGAAGGCTTAAGGCTTGATTTGATAGGCAATGCTTTTCATCCAGTTTAAAGAATGAATCTGGATAAAACTGGCATGCATGTTTCCACCCCTTCTGGAGAAGTGTTATCTGACTGGAGAATAAAATTAAAAGAGCACTAGATTTTAGTTAATCAACTTGAATGTTGTGTTTTATTGGTGGCACAGTGGCTTAGTGGTTATTGGTTATGTTCTCCCCATCCTTGATGGGTTTCCTCCCACAGTCCAAAGACATGCAGATTAGGTTAAAGGGCATTTCCAAATTGCTCTGTGTGTGTGTGTGTGTGTGTGTGTGTGTGTGTGTGTGTGTGTGTGTGTGTGTGTGTGTGTGTGTGTGTGTGTGTGTGTGTGTGTGTGCCCTGCGATGGACTGGCATCCTGTCCAAGGTATCCCGCCTTGTGACCAAAGTCTCCTGGGATAGGCATTAGGTCTCCTTGACTCTGTACAGGGTAAGTGGTACAGAAGACGATAGAAGATTATGTTTTATTATTCTACTAGAGGTTACCCACGGCTCCGCCATGTGCAGATCCTGATGCCCGTGTGCTACCAATACCTTCGAATAGTGTGTGTGGTCAACTCGCTGCATCTTCTCATGCTGCTCCAATGTTTCGGCAGATATATTATTACCTCACCGTATGATATAAAAGGTGATGACGCCATTTACCTAGGGTTAGGTACGTTCAATGACTGTTACCCGGTAAGGGCCGCCAGCTACACTGGCACAGACGCATTCCTTGTATGTCCCTCGACCGTAATGGGACACATCACAGTATGAGCTGATATATTATTACCTCACAGGGTGATATAAAAGGTGATGGTGTTGCTGTCTACTATGACATTCAGTGACATTGCATAGTGTTACACTGTGAGGGTCGCCCATTACCCTGGCCGTCTGCTACACTGGCACAGGCGGTCCTCAAACAGTATGTTCCTCGAATGTAACGGGACACATCACCGTATGACGTAAACATTGATGAGGACGCTGCTGACATCTATTACAGTTGATGTGGAAGACCTGTGACATGCTTACAGTATGACATAAGCATTGATGATGACACTGTCTAATGTTGAATTGCCTACCTGTTATTATATATTAATTATGGTACTAAAGTTCCTAGTTTATGAATATAGATTTTTTTATTAGATTGTGAATTGTGCTACTTAGTGTGATATTTTATTCCTTTAAGAATAAGACTTGTCTTTATTTAATCGGTTCTAGGTTCCTCAGAATTTGAAAACAACTGCTAAATAATCTTGTTATTTTTTCCTTTCAGTATAGTAAATACTAAAATATAGTTTATGCAACAACAATAATTTAATAGTTTGTATGCAATATGTACGTTTCTATATTTACAAATTTACATATTAGCGGTGTAGTGATACAGGAGCTAGCATGACTTAGTAGCTAGCATGACTTCAGCCATATGCAGAGCCGTGACAAAGCTCCACGTACCCGGTTTGAGTGACAGACCACGTAGACCAATCAACGACGACTACGGCTGGTATAATACGAGTTTTGAAAATCTCAACCAATGGCGCACAGATACCGGGGTATGGGGGCGGGTCTTAACTAGTTCTTTTATAAAGGGGGGAAGCGCTGTTTTCCGGCACTTCTGTTGAAGAAAAGGAAGGACAGCATTTCACGTTTCTGAACTACCTCTGAAATAAAAAGCAAAAATGAGAGAAATCGTGCATCTTCAGGCTGGCCAGTGCGGAAACCAGATCGGAGCCAAGGTTAGTTTTTTATATAAAGTTCTCTTTACTATTTTTTATTACATTTTTTCTTTAAATATATAAAATTCATTCAAACAAAAATCACAAATTCTTGATAATATTGATATAAAAATAAAACACATTTCCAGATATCTATAGTTTAGGAAATGCGAATTAGTAGCCCCAGGGAGCAGACACTGCGGCTGAGTGAATGAAAAGAATAAAATGGGTCGCCATAACCATGTGCTTCCTAATTTTTTTTTTTAATTATCTCAGCGCTGCTCAATCGATAAATGAGGAAATAAATAAGTAAAAATTTTAAGCATTTTCTCAGACATAAATTTGCCTCAGGGTATTTGTATAACGTGATTTTCGTTGAAAAAAATTCAGTTGGCGGGCGATTTCTGTGACAAAGACGCTGTAAGGAGGAAAATGTGCTTTTTCTTGATTAATTCTCAGAATTTAACAAACATTTTGTAACACTATAAACTAAATCAGTTGCACGTTAGATGCATTTTTTTATGCATAATTCCAAGTTTATTAATTTTGGCCTGAAGGCCCAGACAAAACACAGGCCAGCCGGGCGCGCGCACCGCGCCTTTTAGCCGGATGTGGGTGGGGTGGGCGGAGTCTAAGTGACGCAACGTAAAAAAAAATCGCGCTGATGGATTTCAGCCAATCGGCGACAAGACCGCGCGCGCCTGATTTCTGCGGCTAAAAAAAAACCCGAAATACTGCGTCATTTTTTTTTGGCGGTTAAATTTTTGAATGCGCATTCAGAAGCGCGTGCTTATTAATGAACGTCTCTGATTGGCGGCTTTTTTTTTCCGCGCGCGCGTTATATAATCCCGCTTATGCGATTTGATGCTGCAATGCGGTGACGTAATCATTAGGTTTTTAGATAAAATCGCTATCAAGATAAATTACCTTGCAACTCTTTAAAAAAAAAAAATATATATATATATATATATACACACACACTAAGTTTTTTTCTTTATGCAGCCATGTTTTATTTATTCATTCTAAATATTGTTGCCCAGTCTTCCATTTTGATCTGATATTACACACATTTTATGATGTGAAGTGTAAAGTCTAGTCTACTTTGCATATACAGTCTAAAGATTTATATATTTTTTTTCAGTTCTGGGAAGTTATTAGTGATGAACATGGCATTGACCCGACTGGCACATACCATGGAGACAGCGACCTCCAGCTGGACAGGATCAATGTCTACTACAATGAAGCATCAGGTACGTACATTGTTTTTTATTAAATATGGAACATGTATTAATGTTAGAAATCGCCCTTACCCATATTTTGTTGTAGGTGGAAAATACGTGCCCCGTGCTGTGCTGGTAGACTTGGAGCCTGGTACCATGGACTCTGTGAGGTCTGGACCTTTTGGTCAGGTCTTCAGACCAGACAACTTTGTCTTTGGTGAGTATTAAGTTGAATTTGACCATTAGAGATGAAGACTGTTCAGTAGAAGAGTACTTATGGTCTTTCTCGTATGAATTATTCAGGTCAGAGCGGTGCTGGAAACAACTGGGCCAAGGGTCACTACACAGAGGGTGCTGAGCTTGTTGACTCTGTGCTCGATGTGGTGCGTAAGGAGGCCGAGAGCTGCGACTGCCTGCAGGGCTTCCAGCTCACCCACTCTCTGGGTGGTGGCACTGGGTCGGGTATGGGCACTCTGCTCATCAGCAAGATCCGTGAAGAATATCCCGACCGCATCATGAACACCTTCAGTGTGGTGCCCTCACCCAAAGTGTCCGACACTGTAGTAGAGCCCTACAACGCCACATTGTCCGTGCACCAGCTGGTCGAAAACACAGACGAGACCTACTGTATCGACAACGAAGCTCTTTACGATATCTGCTTCCGCACACTGAAGCTGACAACACCCTCATATGGTGACCTCAACCACCTCGTGTCTGCCACCATGAGCGGTGTCACTACCTGTCTCCGTTTCCCTGGTCAGCTCAACGCAGATCTGCGCAAACTGGCAGTCAACATGGTGCCCTTCCCTCGTCTGCACTTCTTCATGCCCGGCTTTGCCCCACTCACCAGCAGGGGAAGCCAGCAGTACCGTTCACTCACAGTGCCCGAGCTGACGCAGCAGATGTTCGATGCCAAGAACATGATGGCTGCCTGCGACCCGCGCCATGGTCGCTACCTCACCGTCGCCGCCATCTTCCGTGGCCGCATGTCCATGAAGGAAGTCGACGAGCAGATGCTCAATGTGCAGAACAAGAACAGCAGCTACTTCGTCGAATGGATCCCCAACAACGTCAAGACGGCCGTCTGCGACATCCCACCACGTGGCCTCAAAATGGCCGCCACCTTCATCGGCAACAGCACCGCCATCCAGGAGCTGTTCAAGCGCATCTCCGAGCAGTTCACCGCCATGTTCAGGCGCAAAGCTTTCCTGCATTGGTACACCGGTGAGGGTATGGATGAAATGGAATTCACCGAAGCCGAGAGCAACATGAACGACCTGGTGTCCGAGTACCAGCAGTACCAGGACGCCACGGCCGAGGAAGAGGGCGAGTTCGAAGAGGAAGGGGAGGAGGAAGTTGCGTAAATCTTGCTTGTTTATATGTGTGTTTGCCAAGCTGTAATATTTTTTCTGATCTACCTGGAACAAATCTTTCCAAAGTTCAGTTTGTGTTGTTCTGCTGTCCATTCCTTTTCTGTACAGAAACGTCATTAAAGTGCTCTTTTGTTAAAGTGCTAAAGTGTTGTCCTTGTCTTGCTTTGCACATGAACAGGAAACAAGAAAGTTTCTTCAAGTCAAACACCTACATTTTCTCTGCACTGTTTAATGAGATAAGATTGGGTTCCTTGTGTAACCTGTTTAATCTGTATAAGCTTTCTTTTGGGTAGATTAACTTATCAGGAACATCCTCAGGCATAATCATGACCTGCTTATGCTGCAGAAGGTCAACATACCTCTGACACCTTGGTGTAGGTTGGTAGTGGAGGTTAAGTAAAGCATGGGAAGTAATGGCTGAGTTTAAGTCTTGTGATTTCCAAGAATTTAAGACTATTCCCCCCCTCCCCACCCCAGTTAAACTTAAATCGTGTTTTTGGTTTTACAGTGCATTCACATAACTTTGAAGCAAATCATTTCAGACCAAGACTATGAATGCAATTTTAGCATGTGCCAATCATTACTGTGTATTAATGGGTATTTTCACATCACAAAAAGTTGGTGCAACTGAGTTCATATGCTCACCTTTAGAGCCTAAAGGAAGTGATTTACATGTTAGCAGTAGCCAGGTGGCAGATTTCATTTGCTTTTATTCACGTTCCTCAAAGTTTCATAAGTCATTAAACCTTTCTTCACTCGTTTATAGGCCATTTCATATGAATTTACTGACAGACTTGTTAAAACATTAGCATAAAAAACCTGGTTTGTAATTCTAAATCACAATAGCCTTGTTTTAAGCATTAAAAAACCAAAGAGCAAGAACACCACGTAAAAGATTTCAATACAGTGTAGAAACACAATATAGAGTTCTAAAGTGTATCAAAAGTAGTAATAGCGATGTTTTTTCCCTTTCTTTGTAACTGTAAACACGGCTGCTAGCAACATTAGCTAGTTAAGCTTCGCGTTCAGGCGGACTGATGCACGCGGCTGTTTGTTCATTTCAAACATATGATAAAATGACGATCTTCAGTCTATAATGTGATTGTAAGGATCTTCATTTGTGTACTTTTCAGTCAAACCAACACTGTCCTGAATTGTAGTCATATCCGTTGCCAAGGTAACAGTGTATATTTTTAAAACTATAAACACCATCAGGATGATAAATATGTCTTAGCACTCATTAAAAAAAAAAATAAAAGTGCATTTTTTAACACCCCCGTTAGTCCTCGTGTGGAAAGGCTTCGCCACACGAGGGCGCTGTGGACTAAATTATTCTTCTTTTCCACAGGAAGTAGGCAAGAATCCCCAAGCTCAGTATTAGCAAACTCCAACAGCACACCTTCTTAACCTGGCCCTCCAGAGTCTGCTTCTCTCCAAAGCGAGCCACAAAACCTGACTTGGAGGAACACACACACACTTACACACATACACACACACACGTTTAGTCTGCACAAGTATTATTTGTTGACATATACACTAACATTATGACCACCCACCTAATATTGAGTAGGTCCTCCCTTTTGCCACCATAACAGTGATACACTGTGTGTTCTGTCACAACCAGCATTAAACGTTACATCAATCTGATCTGCACTAGCTCCTCTAACGGAGCGGCCTTCGCTCCCGATGTGCATCAGTGAACCTTGGACACCCATGTCGCCTTCATTCCTTGGATCACTTTTGGTATGTTCTGACCTTTGCGGACCAGGAACATCCCACAAGTGCTGCGGTTTTTGGAGTTGCTCTGAGCCAGTCGTCTAGCCATCACAAATTAGTTACATTTTTACAATGGTGGCTGAAAGTGGGTGGGATATATTAGGCAGCAGGTGAACCTTTTTTTTCAGAATTTGATGTGTTTGAAGCAAATAACAAGACAAACCAGGGAAGCATAAGGATCTGAGTGACTTTGACAAGGGCCAGATTGTGATGGCTAGAGGACCGGGTCAGAGCAACTCCAAAATTGCAGCTCTTGTAGGATGATTCCGGTCTACAGAGGTCAGGACATGCCAAAAGTAATCTCAGGAAGGAAAACTGGTGACCTGTTGACAGGGTCATGGGTAGCCAAGGCTCACTGATGCGCATGGGGCGTGAAGGCTGACCCGTGTATCCCGATCCAATAAAAGTGGTGTGGGACCAAAGTGGAGATCAAATTGATGTAAAGGTTAATGCTGTTTCTGATAGAAAGATATAAGAACACACCTATGGTGGCAAAATGTGGGACCTACTCAATGTTAGCCAGGTGATCGTAATGTTATGGCTGATTGGTGTATGATCACATACTGTATTCCTGGTATTTTATTTATTTAAAATACCTACTGCCCTTCCAGTTCATATAACCCCCATAGCCTTGTTTATACATTGGTTATTCATTCTACATATGATACTCATGCACCTCTGGTTAGATGCTGACTGGATTTCATTGGCTTTGTGCATGTATTTTGCATAATGACAATAAAGTTCAATCTAATCTAATCAGTGATTCGTCTGATTTCCAGGACATATTCTAGCCATCTTTTGGGGGGCATTGGCGGCTCAGTGGTAGGTTTTCACGCTTGCCAAACCCCAGCCATTGGATGCAATTTGGATAAAATGTGAGGGTTGCATCATGAAAGGCATCTAACATAAAACCTGTGCCAAGTGTATGTGGATCGGGTTGTCTGCTGTGGCGACCCCTTGACGGGAGCAGCTGAAAGACCAACAACAATTCTATCCATTCATTCATTCAAGCTTGGTTGGCTGCAGCTCATGTCGCCCATGCTGTAATGGGAAGTTATGCTGCTGAGGACTCCAACCGTCATGCAACCTACAACCATGTGCATACTAAGCGCGATCTGGAAACGCCAATTAATCTACAAAGCATGTCCTGGAATTGTTTGAGAAAACAGGATTTTCTGATACCTTCGTGGCCACAGATATAGATCACCGTTAATGCTTGAAAACTGCAGTTCCTTCCTAGAAAGATCTTCTTCCACTATCTCTTTCAAACTTACCCATCCTCCCTTGTCTCTGAGTTCAGGGCA
This sequence comes from Clarias macrocephalus, assembly GCA_011419295.1. NCBI lineage: Eukaryota > Metazoa > Chordata > Actinopteri > Siluriformes > Clariidae > Clarias > Clarias macrocephalus. Next base: position 5,785 of record JAAGKR010010236.1, on the reverse strand, counting down.
GATGACTCTCTCAACATAGCTGCCTATAGACTGCTGGAGCTGGGGTAGGATGCTGTTCATGCCACGTTGCTGGCAATGCAGTGCCATCTGACCAGCAAGCACAAACACAGAGAGTACGGAGCTCCAGGCCATCTCCCCACGCCTCGTCTGAGAGAAGTGCTCGTCCAGGATGGAAATCAGCGTCGAACATGCTGTCTCCTCCGTCACGTCCCGGAAGACACGCGGCCAACGTCGGAAGAAGATCGGGAAGCGCAGGAGGAGCTCGTCTCCCGCGTGGCGCAGCGCCGCTGAGGCTGGAGAGGGAGCCGAGCCTATCGGGGCGCCTGGTTTCACCGTTACATAGTTAATGTAGTCGTAGGCCATTAGGTAGGCTTCTCGAACCAGTGGATCAGGGCTGGACAGGCCCTGGCCGATCACAGGCTTGTCTAATAGACCCATCGACAGTATATCCGATCAGGGCTTTCAGTTCGGAACTTCTTGCATGATGTTCTGCAAATATTAAATCGCACAAGCAGAAGCCTACTTAGCCTCATTTGCTTAATGTTATTGAAAAAAAAAACTGTTGTGATCCTTCAAACTTTCAAATGTTTTAGATACGAGGTGCGCTTTGTTGTTCTTTTGTAAAACATAGCACCATATCAAATATCACACACATGTCCAAGTGACTTACCCTTTGAGAATTATCCAAGACGTCCAGCATTAATGATCAGCAGAATCTGGCAGAACAGCGATGATTTAGCTCTTTTGACTGGTTTGTCAGTCAGCTGAGGTGTGTGCACGCGTGTATGTTTGTGCATGTGTACTACTATGTTGGCCCTGGCTATATTTAGCACTCCTGCTGGTCAACTCTGTACAGTCTCTACACCCCCCCCCCCCCCCCTCAACCTCTGTGGTTCCAGCTAAAAATATTATGCACTCAGATAAGGGAGGCTTGGCAATTCTGTCTTTAAAGCTGATTAGGATAGTAAGGAGTACTTCGAAAGTTGGGGGTCCATTTGTTTTTGGTAGCGGAAGCCAACAGTTCTTCAACATTCAATGAGATCCTTTATCAGCGGAATTGAGTTGTGTGTTATAGCCTTGGGCAGTCAACAGATGGCGCACAAGTCAAACCAGTGCGTTCAGTATTGGCGTCTTCTTTCTTATTTGTTTTGGCAGGGGAAAGTCTTCAGGACTTCCTTGTCCTATTTTATTTTGAAGACGTTTGGCGTTTGAATGCTTTTCTATAACTAATATTATCATTTGGTAAATGAGGACAGAAGAACAAGCTGCTTTTATGGTTGTTGGTTCCATAAAACAAAATGAGAGGTGTTCAAGTCAGACTGAGATTTTTGATCATACAGAATAACAGAACACGGTTATGAGAGTAAAAACCCCTTTATCACTAGTGCTTGGATACCATCAACGTAGAACGTTTTCTCAGTATGCCGGAGCCATGATTGGTCTACCTGCTTCATGTCTGAAATGCTGATCTCCCAGGAACTCCTTTAACAGCGCCTTCCTTTAGAGGAAAAAAATGGCCTGGTTTGATCATCAAAGGCATTCTCATACTGCCCACCCACACCACGTTACGGGAACTCGGCTGGGAGGTATTGCCACATGCTCCATACAGTCTTAACCTTGCTCCAAGCCATTCCCACATGTTTGGGAGTTCCTGGGAGGCCGGTGTTTCAGACATGAAGCAGGCCGTCTCATCATTCAGCCGGTGTACTGAGAAAACTTTCTAACTTGATGGCATCCAAGTACAAGTGAAACTCTGGGGTAAGTGCTGTAGTGTAGCAGGGGACTATTATATAGAGAAATAAAGGGAGTTTTTACTCTCATACTGTGATTCTGAACAATCCAAAGTCCTGCTTTGACTTGAACGCCCCTCGTATAAGGGGATAAAATGTGACATCTCATTCTTTGCAATAATTTGCAAATAGATGTCCAAATTACTTGAGGTTTCAGCAAAACAATCAACAGTTGGATGGAAACAGTTACTCCGATGCAGCACAGCAACATCCTGCGGTTGATGACTTTTCTAAAACAACACCTCCGGTTTTATTCCTTACATGTGACTTTGTTGAACCTGCATCCCGCAGTCACTTGGAGCTCTACCAGTAACCAGGTTTGTTTCAAGACAAACACAAAGATTGTTTAGACTTTAACGTTTAGAAAGAATGACGGTCGTCTTATCATCCAATCGGTCTCATCTGTAAGGCATCTTTGTATTTCTTCCCTTCCTGTCAGGCTTTCGTTCCGGAAACATAAACATATCATTCTTGCGGTAATTAATAGTGCTTATTAACGAGCCCGGGTCTCATTGTTGTGCGAGGCCACAGAGGCTTTCAAAAGAGCACGACAAAGCTTTAATATGCGACAGTGAGCCGAGTAATTGGTACAAAGTCGAGCTCATCATCACTATTTCTGCCTCAAGTACTAATTACATTTAATTAAGTGGAAAAAGCTCATCACAAAGAAGAAGGACGGATACATTCTCTTGATAGATCCGATGCGTATGTACTGACTCCTCATGTCTTCATAATGCTCGGCGGGGGTCGTTATTGTTCTCCAGACCTGGTTCGACTAATTCGACTCATTTGAAAGAGCGATCAGGACTGACCTTATCTGGCACCAAATGCAAGTTGAAAGAAAAAGCTTTGGGACAAGGCGAGACGACCAAAAAAATTTTTTTTTTTGGTGAGGAAAACATTTTAAGCCAACCTGAGTTTCTAAATTATGCCAACTCTCTGATCGAATCATTTTCAAAGTTAAGTAAAATATCCCCTACATAAGAACATTTGAGTTACGAACTTTCAAAGATGCGAACCCGCGTTGGTGCATGTTCATGTTCACGGGAGAAAAGCAGCGGCAACGAAGCGCCAACAATAACGCTGGAGACAAAAGTGAAAATTATTAAGAGAATGCAACGAGGTGTAAAGATGGCAGACATCGCTCGTTCTTGTCTAATAGAAGGACACGATCATCCTAGTACCCAGACAATGTTTGTTGAACAAATTGTTCCTATGTTGGGGAATTACTCTGCACGTGACAGAACAATCCCTGTCCCGTTGTTGGTACCACCCCAGGAGCAAGGCAAAGTCCAGTTTAGTACTTTTATTTCTGGGAGTGCGAAAGTGAGAGGCTGAATTTTCCACCAACGCTTTTGAATAATCAGTCATTATTTTCCCATTTCGGTCTCGTTGTGGTTTATGGGTGGTTTTTAAAGCCGTTTAATTTCCTGTCAGAAGTGGACTGCTTATACGACTGTGAGTCGAGGGGATTTGTGTTTTTGTTTTTACAGCATGCGGGTCTCAGCTCGAGCTCGGGTCTCGTGCATGAGTTTAATGCGCTGCTCATTTCCTGGACCGGCTAAGACCGAGATCAAACCTTCTCAGACAGCCGAGGTGTGGACACACACAGACACAGAAGTCATCTGGAATACATCCCCTTCATGAACACTAATTCTGTTTCCCTGATATAACCATGCTGGCATGTCCCACTTTATTAAATTTCCCCCTGCAGACGCGGGAACTGGATTACCGAGCACTTCTCCACTCGCGCTTCTCTACTGTAATACATCAAACATGTCTGCGGTGATTATAATTGGGGACATGTGACCTGCTTTGGGTGACTTACAGCTTCCGATGACAATGCTGCGTCAGCAAGAGCGCTGCTTACAAAAATATTAAACACTGAAAAAAATAAACAATGCACTCTTTACTAGAAAGTAGCAAAAGCATGGTCAATAAGTCACTAGAATTTGAATTAAAAAGATTTTCAAAAAACTATTAATTAACAAATTTGCATATTCATTGATCATTTTCTAACCATATCATGTTTCACAAAGGAAGGTTTTTGAAGACATTTATAGAGTTTGACATCGAGGTTTAATGATTAGTTGTTTGGAACAAGTGGTAACCAGTGATTGGTTGTTGGTAACAGTAGTGGTAAATGATTGGCTGTTGAGAACAGTGATGATCAGTGGTTGGGTCTTTAGAATGATAGTGATCAGTGATTGGTTGTTCAGAACGTTGGTGATCAGTGGTTCATTGTTGGGAACAGTGACGAACAATGATTGGCTATTGAGGGTAGTGATGATCAGTTGACTGGTTGTGATCAGTGAGTAGTTGTTGAGAACGGTGGTGATCAGTGATTGGTTAGGAAGAATGGTGTGAAGTAAATGGTGTTAGGGAGCAATGGTGAGCAGTAATTGATACCAGTGATTGGTTGTTGAGAACAGTGGTGATGGGTGGTTCATTGTTGGGAAGAGTGGCGATCAATGATTGGCTGTTGAGAATGGTGGTGATCAGTGATTGGTTGTTGAGAATGGTGGTGATTGATTGTTGAGTACGGTGGTGATCAGTGATTGGTTGTTGAGGATGGTGGTGACCAGTGGTTGGTTGTTCAGAACAGTGGTGATGGGTGGTGATCAGTGATTGGTTGCTGAGAATGGTGGTGATTGATTGTTGAGTACAGTGGCGATCAATGATTGGCTGTTGAGAATGGTGGTGATCAGTGATTGGTTGTTGAGAATGGTGGTGATCAGTGATTGGTTGTTGAGAATGGTGGTGATTGATTGTTAAGTACGGTGGTGATCAGTGATTGGTTGTTGAGAATGGTGGTGATTGATTGTTGAGTACAGTGGCGATCAGTGATTGGTTGTTGAGAATGGTGGTGATCAGTGATTGGTTGTTGAGAATGGTGGTGATTGATTGTTGAGTACGGTGGTGATCAGTGATTGGTTGTTGAGGATGGTGGTGACCAGTGGTTGGTTGTTCAGAACAGTGGTGATGGGTGGTGATCAGTGATTGGTTGCTGAGAATGGTGGTGATTGATTGTTGAGTACGGTGGTGATCAGTGATTGGTTGTTGAGAACTGGGGTGATCAACTGATTGTTCAGAACGGTGGTGATGGGTGGTTCATTGTTGGGAACAGTGGCTATCAATGATTGGCTGTTCAGAGTAGTAGTGATCAGTGATTGGTTGTTGAGAATGGTGGTGATTGCAGTGGATCTGATTGGTTGTTGAGAACTGGTGTGATCAGTGATTGATTGGGAAGTAAATGGTGTTTGGGAGCAATGGTGATCAGTAATTGATATTCAGGCACAATGGTGATCAGTGATGGAGCCGTTTCACGCATAGTTGCTAAAATCTGCTCAAAAAGCTGCTATTCTCCAATTTTAAATTGCTAAAAAGATTATCAATGTTACCAAATCTATCAACAAAATCACTGGTTGTCAGCACCGATCATACACCCGGCATTGACCTTTATAACAACCTCCAGTGTCTTTTGTATCCTTTAAACCGACCTTCATATTCTTTTAGTTATAAAACTCAGCCATGTATTTTCATTCCTGTTCATCTGAACATCCCGACATGCTTTGTATTGTTGTGTAAGTAATTCAACGAAGCAATGGAAAGAGTAAAAAAAAAAAAGCTTCCCATATTCTTTGCACCATAATTATATATAAAGTGCTATATTTGTCAATTGAAGTGCTTTCTGGGTAATAAGCGATGGTGCTTCAGGGGTTTTTGGCCATCTTTTAAGGAGTTATTATAGTAAAGAGGCTTCAGTGATTGTTGTCATCAGTAGGACAGAGCTGCAGGTATTAATTGTGTTTTTGTGCAGGAAGGACAAGTGAGAAAAAGATCACGAGAAAAGGAAAAGAGCAAGAGAGAGACAGCGAGAGAGAGAGAGAGAGAGAGAGCGAGAGAGAGAGAGAGAGAGTGAGAGAGAGAGAGCGAGAGAGAGAGAGCGAGAGAGAGAGCGAGAGAGAGAGCGAGAGAGAGAGCGAGAGAGAGAG
>JAAGKR010010235.1:13296-23496 GCA_011419295.1 Clarias macrocephalus | reverse complement strand
ACTGGGTAGTGTCGTGGCTTGGCAGTGGCTGTAGACAGGGGTTAACGAACGCGTGGCACAGAGCGCGTGCGGTGTAGAGAAATGAGCGTGCACAATCCGCCGCGCAGGTTGAGAGAGAGCAGCGGCCGCGTGAGCGCGGCTGTGTGGAAAGATGAAAGCGGCAGTGCGCGTGCACGATCCGACGCGCGGGTTGAGAGAGGGCAGCGGCCGCGTGAGCGCGGCTGTGTGGAGAGGTGAAGGCTGCAGCGCGCGCGCTGAATCCGGCGTGCAGTTTGAGAGAGAGTCGGAGACAAAAACGAAAGCAGTGGGTCAAAGCCGGGTTATCAATCAGCGTAGCGAACAATTCCGAGTCGTGAAGCTGAGGACGTAATCAGAGGGAAAAAAAAGGTCAACAACGTAGAAGGCAACAGTTATAATTAGCAGATACAATGACACAAAAGATACACTAGACACTGGGCTTGGAGCACGAAGTAATTCGGCACCGGACGGTTGTTCCTGGGCGAATTATATAGAGTGAAAACTAATGAATGAAATACGGAGCAGGTGTGCTCATGCCTGTGAATGAAGCGGCAAAACGGAAGCAGTGGAACGGAATGTGGAGAGGGGCTGCAGGTGATCATGACACGGCTCGAGCAGAGGGCTTGACTTGGCGTAGCGTTACATATAAAGCATTAAGTGTCTTAAAACTGCATGGACAGTTTAGATGTGGGCATGAGTAACGTTGTCTGTGGTAGTGCTGTAGTCTTAAATGTCTAAGTAGATCATATCTACTCGAAAAATATACACTGCACTCCTTGCACCTCCACATATCAGTTACACATAACAGTAAAAATCAAGCACATCTGGGTATAATATTTAACCTGTTTTCTATCTTCCCCTCTTCACCTTCTTTGATCTTACACAACTTACTACTATATTTATGCACTAAAATATTAAGTCATAAACTTGACACTAGCAGACGTCTCCCTGTTCCTGCAGTCACTCTTGTTCGATGAAGTCAGGACACACAGAACAGGATGGCGAATGGAGGTAGAGGCACTTGTAAGAGGACACAGGACACAAATTTCTGTGATAAATTGAGAGAGAGGAGAGACAGGATAAAGGAGGAATCAATTCTGTGTTATTTAATGACATCACACAATCTTAGTAAGGGAGCTACAAATGTTAAAGGTTAACAACATGAATAAAATGTAAATATACCATTTTCCCTTTACTACTTTTAGTTCTAAAAAACTTTAATATATAAAATACAAGAGGTAAAATTATACATATCTGCTTTAAATCCAACACCAGCATTTCACTCAGTAAAAATACAGTCCTGTCGTGTCAGTGGAACAACTTTACTTTAAAGTTACTATATCCTACCGACGTACTTTGGTGTAAAAATGCGAACAGGTCAGTAGGTCTGACAATCACTTACTTTAGCATGCTTAACATAAAACATGTGTAGGTGTACTTACAGGTTTATATGTACTAAACAATGAGGAAACAAAGTTAAACTTATAACATTTCATTGCTAGTCCACTGCTGCACACACTGAGTTTTTTTTTACAGAGAGGATAGCAGACTGTGAAAGATGGAAACATGCACGTGTCCCACTTCACGTGCGTGTGTGTGTGTATTTTTGAGACTTTGCTGGCAGTAACGTGGGTCACCCGTTCTCTTTAGCCAATCAGATACGACCTCACCATTCAGCCAATCACAGCCCTCCAGGAGCGCAGCACTCAAGTAGCTCAGCTTTGTGCACCTTTTGCGCAATCTGAGTTAATTACAATGGAAATTAAGTTTTACCTCAAACCAGCATGGCGACCAAGAACAGGATGCATGTCTAAGTTTTTTTCTTTATTTCACAATGTTTAATTAATTAACTTTGCTGAAAATAAAACAGCTAACCACTTTATCATCTTTACGAACACTTAAGGTGCACAAAGCTGAGCTACTTGAGTGCTGCGCTCCTGGAGGGCTGTGATTGGCTGAATGGTGAGGTCGTATCTGATTGGCTAAAGAGAACAGGTGACCCACGTTGCTGCCAGCAAAGTCTCAAAAAGACACACACACACACACATCCGGAGATATTCACACACGAAAGACGATTTTCACATGCACAGTCCATGATACACTCGTGAATTTTAAACATTTGCATTTGTGAAACGTATATTATGAATATAAATTTATTTTGTGCACGTAAGTGGTTTTTTTTGTGAATCTATTTTTTTTCGTGCACGTGATTTGGATTTTACGCACGTGAAGTGGGATACACATGTGAATTATTTTTGAGACTGATCTGCTTCCATAGTGAAAATCCTCATCTTGAAAGTTAATGAAAGTTATCACTGGCAAAATTCTGAAATGTGGCGCAGCATTTTTTTATTCTTCCCAATTTAACCGCCACAGCCTCACCCTCCCCTCCCCTCTCCCCGCCACTTAGCGAAGTTGGGAACCGTTAGCGAGTCTGCAAAAGTCTCCAATAGCACCATAAAAATCACTAGATTTGACCCTAGTCGCTTTTTTGAAAAAGAATACTCGTTAATTAATCCGACAAAGCCGCTATGTCGGCAAGGCTAAGTGTGTGAATGCACGTGGTGACAGTCAGATATATTAATACACGCTAATAAAACACCCAGTAAAGAAATACATTATCCAAAATACCGAAGAGGTCAATAACTAAATTTTGATAACATATCTGTACCTGTACTGTTTTCTGTTTGATGGATGATAAGGGAATAAACGCACCTTCTTCCACAGGTGATGGATGCTCCTCAGGGACACACTGTTGACCATGGATTGACTGATAAAAATAAAATAATGAGGGGCACGCCTAAGTTGAACATTACTGCCACCCTCTGCTCTGGAGGTGTAAAGCGGAAGTGATTTGCAAACTAAACCCTTTAGAATCATGTTGTGTTGACATAAATTATTCTAGTAATTTTTAAGTTGTTACATAATGTGCTAAAACTACATGATTTAAAAATGTTAAACTTCAAAACATGATTTTATGTAGTAGAAGCTACATGTTGTACTTAGGATAATGTAACAGACACCCAGGTCGCTTTTTTTGAGTGTACCAGTTCACTATTATTTTCTGTTAAAATTTAAAGATGCCCGTGCGTGTGTGCAAAAAGAGAAGTACAAGAAAGAATACAAAAGTATATAAGTTAGGCTAAAACAGTATTGTTTCCAATCACACTGCCTTAAGCAAAGTGAAAGTGAGTGTAGTTGATCAACAGGCTGATAAGGGCTCATGAAGAGCTGATTTATCGATAAAACTGCAGACATACTCCCCCATTAATGCAACAAACAAATATATAGGCTACTCGCTGAATACAATGCGACAGCGCGCTCTATTGTGAACACCCACAGAACCCCCAGTTACTGTGATCCCTCTTCTCGCCTTTCATGATAGGTGTGAAGTTATGAAACCGGTTTCACTGATGGGGGAATTGGCAGAATTTTATTTTATTTAATTTTTTTTTTTTTACGAATTAACAAGACCAAGCGTCTGTAAAAAATAAAATTTATTTTGCCAACAAAACGGAAATGGAAGTAAATCAGACTTCATAGTTGGATTTGATATTTTTCAAGTGTAATTCATGAATTTACTCAATATATTCAGATTTTGTCAAATAACGAAAACTGATGTCTCCGTTTCCTTTCTCAACCTTTTGTCCGCATCCCAATGAACTGAAGCTCAGCATGTCTTCTTTTCTTGTTTTAATCTGTGATATTTAAGCATAAATCTCTAAATATTCCTTTTTATTTATGGACAGATGTATTATATTTGATCTGCATTATTGCATTATGTTTCAAGACATCCTTAATTTATCTTAGTTAAATGTACACATTTATACCTTACAGCATGGACACACTGAAATAGGTAAAAACTACAATCTAATGCCACAAAAGAAAACAAATTATATGACCAAAAAAAAAAAAGCTTTGAGATGATGATTTTGTCATATTTTTGTATTTACTGGATTAAACTAAAACATTAGTATTTTTATTTCTGATATATACATATATATGTTACAATAATGGTCGTTAAGGAATTTTGTTTCTTCATTCAAGCTATTTATTTATTTATTTACGTACAGTAAAGGCATTTAAAAATGACCAAGTTCAATTAGCTTAATTCTCCAGACATCAGGACATTGAGGTCTGCTGGAAGTTCCGGGCCTTGATCAAAATCTTTCATGTGAATGGAGCACTAAGCGCAGGGGTGGGGGTGAGGGTGACTCCAATGCTTGTGGAAAAAAAAAAAATTATGTACATATTTCTTCTAGGTTGTATTATGGCATTATATTCCCTCCACATTGCTGAGCAGACAGTTTTGACATTTTGAGGGCAGACAAAGCACTCTGCACATGCCATGTCTCCCCTGTGCGCCCAACGTGTTTTCTGTGCGTGCACACAACATCTCTTTTCTGTGCACGCTCGACTCTGCCTGTACTTGGGCTTACCTTTGTCCAGTGTTACAAAACTGCCACTGAACTAGACTTCCACACACAGCTGGCACTATCGACGCATAACAGAAGCGTTGGAAATAAAGTAAAGCAAGTTGTCTGATTTGCATTTTACTCGACATAAAGTAGTCTAACAATGAGCTATATTAAAAAATAGATTTTAAAACTGGTATATACTAATACTTCAATAAAAAAGGAGATGCTATAATATTTATTTATAATGATATTATACATTTTAAAAAATGCTTCCTTTATGTAACGTCTTTTAATTTATATACTGTATGTAATTAAAATTTCCATTTTAACTTTCTTTTGATTGTGTAAAGCTGAGTTTGAGGAAACAAGAATCTGACGTCTGTTTTTTTATTTTTAACATTAATTTAATAACAAACATTTATTTGGCAATAAACCTTTTGGAAAAAAGACTTATTCATTTCATCACAAACAAGTTGATGGAAATTAATGGCTGATCCTCTCTGTTAATTTATTCAAGTTCAAATCAGCGCACATGCTCTTTGACTAAAACTGCATGTAATGCACTATGTGCTACTGGAATGTAGAAATGTAATGTATTATTTATTAAAGAAAATTATGATGACCATAACAGCCTACTGCATTTCATTCTTATCATAAGAATGCAAAAACACCAGAGCTGCTGACTGACATCAGTTATGTTTGAAATTTATGGCCATTTATTTCATTTCATTTGTTTCTGTTAATAAATCTAATACAAATAATAATAAAAAAAACAGCAAGTGTAAGATGACACAAAACCCTTTTGCGGATTTTCTAATTACACATGATAAAATTTAAAGTATCACTGTGTTAAAGTTTACTTTTGTTAAATTCTATTTAAATAAGAAATCCATATATTTAATTTAAATTCTAAATTTGTACTGTAATTTTAGTACTGTGATTATGCATTTGTTTAATTACAGTGTTTGGCTTGAATTTTTATATGCTATCATGTGCAGCTGTCGATGAGCTGCAGCTCAGTAATGCTTGAGAGAATGAACTAAGACCCAAGGCCTCACTCTATGGTTATAGCGCCACTTTGCGACGTACAGTAAAGCCGGCAAACGCAAAACCCTAATGCTGGCGCCGGGTGACGCAACAGTAGCAGTGCAATTCTGGTTGAGTAACATCTGTACATAGAGTATAAAACTCAAAATATGTTTCATTATGTAAATGTCATTCTAATCATTTTTTTAAAAATCGGTTAAACAATATTTTTAGTCTCTACAATCAAGCGAGGGGCAAGAGGGGGCAGCGCCCCCTCAAATAAATATCTTGCCCCTTCAAATCAAAAATTTTTAAATGTTGAAACAGCACATGTTAATATACTCACAAAATGAATATATTACAAGTTGATAAAATGATCTGCGGTAGCGGAAAAATCTGCCGAAAAAGGGACACTACACTAATAGTGTATTAGATTTCCCTCATGTCTCTGTCGCTCTGCTGTGTGTGTTCATTCATAGGCTGCGGCGCACGCACACACACACACACTCCTCCCCTGAGCTCTCGGTAAACATCCAATCACCGTCCGTATGCAAATAAGTCAAGACGTAGCCTAAAAAATATATTTAAAAAAACATAATATGATATGTTCTATAGTCCATCTGCTTTAACTGAGTTTTTTTTTATTATCCATAAGACAACCTTTGAGTTTTGTAAATATTCTAGTTATAGTGTGTTAAGTCTTACTTTAGGTTAAACGTTTTTGAGAATTATACCATCCAGCTAAGATAAATGTTACGTCCTTGATTGATAAAATCTGGATTAAGGATATTTTATTTTGTTTTATTTATTTAATTTTTATTTATCTGTTTCCCCCTGTGGGATTGCCACCTAATTGTGGTCAGGGGGTTTGCGTGCCTCAGTGACCTTAAGATCTATACCAGCAGGAGCTTCGTTTTCAAGTGGGACACCCAAGTTGGACAGGTCTGAAGGTAGAGGCCTGACAAAGTGCAATAAACTTCTCCAGGCTTTGGACACAGCTAACAACACAATTCAGCACTATAAGCACAAAAAACAGTGCTCGAACATGATGTGTACACAAGATGCCCCCTTCACATTTCTGACTGCCCCCCCCCCCCAAATGTGCCTGTCTAGAACCAGCCATGCAATCAAGGCTATTTTTATAATTTCCATAGTGAAAATCTTTTTTTCAGGAGTTTTCAAAAGAGCAAATAATTAAATCACTAACGGTTGTAAGTATTCCAATCCAAATGTTGTAGATGTGAACTGCTGAGCTATTCTGCAGTGCATGGAATACAGAAAGGTGTTTTACAACGCCTCTATTTATAACATCTTTATTTAAGATAAGCATACATGCAATGTTCATTATGATGTCACACCCAAATGTTAGTCAAATTAAGTTTCTTTTAACAGAGAATGTCTGAGATGCAAACTTAAAAACTATGCAAAAATACTCTCAGTTGTCGTGTTCCTGACCACTGATGAACGACTGTCTAAGAGGCATAAAACTATTATATTTTGCTTACTTTAGAACTGCTATATAAAACTGTGTACAATATTAATATTGTTTTATTATTTATAAAATGCTACTGTACAATCTGTTATGCTGTTCAAGATTGTTTTGTTTGCTAACTTTCCAGTTAAGCACGATTACCTTACATAGTTAATTTCCGGTGATATAGAATACACTTTAAGTCAAGGGGTTGGACCAGAGGACATAATTATTGTAAATGCCTTACGCAGCTAAGAAATTAAGTTAGTTCAAGTGTGACTTGGGGAAATCTAAAATACATTGTGGCTGCCAAGGACTTACAATAGGGACAGCCAATGCATATTTAAGTAAGTACTCTGCCTCCTGCTTCATAACTGCTCACTGAAATGTATATGCAAATAAATTTTACATGCATTTGTACCATAGATTTGCTGCCTAATGGTCACCTACATTGACGTAATGCTTCTTAATGTTGGGTAAGATGGCACGTTACAAACAAATTAGGAAGTGTTAAAATACAGGGAAATTGGCTAATTTGTCAGGCAAATGCTGGAGCACAGTCAGATGTGTTTATGGAGGAACTTCTAGAACCCCAGGACAGATGAGCACTGGCTCAGAGGACGAGGTACGAGCATAGTATCTGTTCAGCAAGCTTCTGTTGATTTTCATAGGGACAAACAGGTCTACACTCACAGGCAAAACAAAATAAAATATGATCTCAAGCACAAAGAACTGCCTTAAAGTCGTATTGCTTCATGCTTTCATGTATTTCTTGTTAACCCCAATCATTCTTTATACTTTCAGTCAATAAAATAAAGGCTGTAAAAAATAGAAATCAAAGAAAGAAAGAAAGAAAGAAAGAAAGAAAGAAAGAAAGAAAGAGAGAAAGAAAGAAGTGTTTACTTCTTGATCTAAAGTCTAAATTCTTGATCGTAGATCCTCTGGAAACTCTCATGCGAGGCAGGCCTCACATTAGTACTGTATATTCTTCTTGTGCGGAGCAAAGTTTAGGTTGTTTTTTTTTTATCACCTTTCAACTCATTGTCTCAACAAGACTCTAGGGATGCTAACACCTGACTCCAATTCACTCTTTTGAGGTCATTAACTCATATTTTACATTATATTTTCCAATACCCTTGTCTGAGGATCAGATCACATTTTATGACAAATTAAAAATTCCAAAAAGTTCACTTTTTTTTCTTTCCTGATTATTATTATTTTTTTTTTTTATATAAATTATCGTTTTGTATGCTTGGTTTCACTGTATTGTTTCTTTGCGCAGACTAAATTTAAGCTTGTTTGATAATATCATTTAATGATGTTGGTGATTTTTAAATCTTTTGCTGACTGTAACAAATCATATTTGGCCTAAATTATTTGTTGCAGGTTCTTCATTCTTAGCAACTGAATGAAAGACCACTTCAACTATGTGTGATCACTAAAAAGGATGGAGTCATCTTTTCAGCCCATTGTCCATGCATGGCACATCTGGGTGACACTTGCTTCCACATTGCTGCATTGCTTTTCTTCATAAAGGCTGTAAATATTTTTAACACAGAATGCCTGACATGCAAACTTTTGCGAAACTATTCAAAACTACTGTCCATTATTATATTCCTGCCCATTGATGATTGGGTGTCCAAGAGTCACATAGTTGAAGTTTAAAGGCGAGAAGGTGGATGTAAGTTGTAGCAGAGTACATTATTACAGTACATACAGTACCTTTACACAGCTACCTTTATACAACTAAAACACACATTGATAAACACACTCAAGTCTGACCTGGGGACTAAAACACAAGGTGACGACCCAGGACTTAAAAAAATAGGGGCTAGTTCATATACAGTGAGTATTCTGTGTTCTGCTTCATATTGCTCACTTAAATGCATATGCAAACGCAATTTAAATGGGTTTGTATTGTAGAACTGCTCCCTAATTGTCACCTATATTAATGTAACACTTTTTTAATGTTGTGTAAAATGGCATGTCAGAAAACAAATTAGGAAATGAGATAGAGGCAAATGGGCGAATTTGTGAGACATATTCCGGAGCACAAACACAGTCAAACACAATTTCTACCAAGATGTAGACGGGAATCCTCTGGGCTCTATTCATGAAGCAACTTCTAGAACCACAGGGCTGATTGGATCTGGCTTATGGCTTATCACATATAATGTTTTACGATTGGATATTCAAAACAAACAAGCTAAAATCAGAATGAGACTATTAACAAAATTAGCGATTAACATTAAGCACACATGAGACAGGACCACGGACTGACATACCAGAGTATCCATTTGGCCATAGCATAGAGGTAAAGTAAAAAAAAAAAAATGCAGACAGAAAACTCATAACAGATAGCAAACAGGACATGAACTATGAACTAAAGTACAGAATGGTGGAAACAGAAGGCAGTTCTATAATATGAGTTCAACATGAAATCAACAGCAACAGAGTCTTTGTGGTGTGCCCAAGGATACTATGACGGAAACCCCCTTTAAGGCACTGGTTCAAAAACTGCTTCCCATATGCTCCAATAACCCGTTTCCAAGGGTTAGAAATGTGGCTTGAGACCTTTCTGTCCTAATTAAATACTTAAAAATCACCGCATGATAAGATTTTATTTAGGTAAAATTAGCATAATCTAGATGCTTTTGCTTTCATATAAGCCACTTCTGATGACAAATGATCAACTAGAAGTCAAGTTATTATTTGTTGGTCCTACAAGTTGGATAGGCAACAAGACTTTTGTCAGGGTGTGTATGTACAGTATGTGTGCGTAAAAATGACTGAAAAATAAATTTAATTAGCAAATTGTCAGTGTATGTACAGTATGTGTGTGTAAAGTGACATTAAATATTGTCATTATTGTCATCTGTTGTCATATGTTTAGGAGAAGGTGGTTTCTGGTGCCCCACTCCACAAAGTTGTCCAGAAGTCCTCTATATTCCGACACTTGTCCATCCCTGATACACCCAACCACTGAGTCATCAGAGAACTTCTGCAGGTGGCAGGACTCAGAGTTGTATTGGAAATCTGAGGGGTACAGAGTGAACAGAAATGGAGAAAGAACATTCCCCTGAGGTGCCCCTGTGTTACTGTCCACCACATCAGACAGGGAATTCCCCAACCTAACAAACTGGGGCCTCGCTAACAGATAGTCAGCTATCCAGGACACAATGGATTTACTGACACCCACCCTGAACAGTTTCTCACTCAGTAGAAATGGTTGTAGTGTATTAAAGGCCCTGGAGAAATAAAAAGAAC
>JAAGKR010010234.1:3169-20669 GCA_011419295.1 Clarias macrocephalus | reverse complement strand
GTATTTCTCCTGTCTGGTCTGCGCTGGTGTGTGTGTGTGTGTGTGTGTGTGCGTGCGTGCGTGCGTGTTACTGATCTGGTGATCAGCAAGCTCTTTAACACATTTTTTTGCCCTCTCTGCCTTTACACTCCTCACTGAGTCGAGTTGAGTTAAAGTCGGGAGAAAGCAGAAGCTCCGGAAGAGGAAGTTCCTGCTGTCCCTCCAGAGTGGTGTTTTTGGGAACTGATCAGATGTGCGTGTGTGCATGTGTGCGTGCATGTGTCTGGCTTCACACAGTAAAGGTAAAGGATCTGAAGTCCTTTTGATCCAAACTTATTTGAATATGTATTAGGGCAGTAATGTGTTTTTAAGGTGTGTGAACAGGAGTGTGAGGAGGCGTTCGGGTCAGACTCGGGTCAGACTCGGGTCAACCTGGTTTACTGCACTCTCTTTGCACATGTGTAGTATTTGCTGTGGAAGTGGTGGTGGTGTTTGGAGGTGAAGAGTTACAGATCTGATCGTGCTGCAGGTCGACGGGTCGAATCCCAGGGAAGCAGTTTATCCTAAATGACCTCATAAGAGTTAAAACTGAAGATCTGATGTTTAGAGACTCTGACCTGACGTCGTCCGTGCGTGTGTGAGTCGGTTCAGATGGTTTCGTGGTGACATCACGGTGATGTAATCATGACCGTCTGACCTCAGGGACTGAGTTTAGTCTCTTCTGTAAAGATGCTCTAATACTCCGTTTAAGTACCTTTCGCACGATTCACTCTCAGATTAAAGAGTCATTAAAGAGTTTATAATTATTATGAATATAGTAAATAAAATAAAATATGTATATTTCATATAATGAATATTTTTAAACAGCATTTTATTTGCTTTGTTCTTCTGTTTTCCTGCTGAAGGTCGATGAGTCCTGGGTTTAAGGGTTCCTGGGTCCTGGGTTTCCTGCCGTGTCTTAATTATTTCTGTGCCGTTTTGTTTTCTCTCCAGACTCGGCCTCAGTGTCAGCTTCAGATGATCATGTGTTAGTTAATATTAGCACCTGTAACTAGTGGGCAGTGTTTCTCTCTCTCTGTGTGTGTGTGTGTGTGTGTGTGTGTGTGTGTGTGTTGTATTCCCCCCCCCCAATACGAGTGTTTCACCCTGCATGGTTTTCATTACTGCGCTGTGAGGTCATGCTGGAGGAACGCTGCAGCTCTGAGATTTTATTTAATAAACCCGCGCAGCGCTGCTGTCTCCAACATTTCTGTCTGTTTTTAGAACTGAATCTTTACTCGTTTTCTTTTCTGATGAAAAGTGAGAATGTGTGCGGGCCGGACCCTGTTTCAGTTGTTTGCCTTTTATGACAGAAAGTGAAAGTGAGCGTGGATAAACGCGGCTTCATGAGTTTAACCCCTGTATATTTAGCCACATCTGGGTTTCTGTGAACGGTTCACCGCAGACAGGTCCGGTACTGTTCGGGTCCAGGACGCTCTGTTGCCCTCTGCAGGTCACCTGCTGTACAAAGTCAAGTGTTCGGTGCTTTTGTTCACTTATTGCGGCTCAAACACTGTGTGTGTGTGTGTGTGTGTGTGTGTGTGTGTGTGTGTGTGTGTGTGTGTGTGAGAGCTGAACGGGACCTGTAGAGAAGTTTAAAAAAGCCAAAGCTCACAGCTCTTAGTCCACATTTAAACCTGACCCACTGAAATATATTAATGCTAGAATGTTTGTCCTGTAAAGTCAAAATAAAACAGAATAAAACTGGAATAGAATTCTGTCAGATTTAATTAAATCTCAATTAAATGTCTTAATTAAAAATTGTTAGTATTGTTGCTTTTTTAAAGTATGCTGAACTGATTTTTTTCTTGATATTCATGCCCATGTTAAAAAAAAAAAACCTTAATGGTGAAGAAATTGAAGATTATTTCCTGGAAACACCCATTTTCACTAATGGTTTTAATTGAGATTCGGCGCCCCCTAGAGGGCAAAACTGATGTGCGCGGTGATGTCAATATGTTCAGTTTTATAAAATCTTGTAGACTGAAGGTTGTGAGCGGTGTGTGTGTGTGTGTGTGTGTGTGTGTGTGTGTGTGTGTGTGTGTGTAGGTGTATGTAGGATGTGTGCTTAACCCTGGATTTAGAGCTTGACGTTTTCACAGATCTACTCTCCCGTAGCCACACATAGGCCTCGTCGACCCCGCGTATATGCCATAATAATAATAATAAGAAGAAGAAAAATGGAGAGTCTTCCTGTGAGTTCTGGTATTTCATCTACGTGCAGACTCTGTGTCCGGTCACTGAAAAAACATCTGGTCAGCCAGCATAGCTTTACGATTAGGTTTTATCGCCCCCTGCTGGTTAAGCATTCTTACACCTTTCTTTTTTTTTTTGCATTTTGAAGATGATTTATTATTTTTTTAAATTAAAATTTCATTTGTCATGTACGCAACCATGTGCCGTACCAGATGCAGCAAAATGTTTTTTAGAATGAAGGACACGGTCTTACTTATTTATATGAAACTGCACACTGGTTTTTACATCTGGTTTTACGCCCTTCCTGACTATGATTAACTCTGTGTATTAAGAAAGAACGGGTTTTATAGTAAAAGTCTCTCTCTAATTTGGTTCTTTAAGATTCTGTTTTTTAAGCAATGACCTGACGGCCAATCAGTGTCGGATCTTTGACAAGTATAAAAGACAATATTTATGAGTCGAATTGTTTCGACAACAATCTTTCTTCCACTTAAACCCACAAATATTTTTAAAGTTATTTAATTTTTTTGTCTGATTTCTTTGGGAATTCCCAGTAGGTGAAATAAAGCCCCCGAGTGCTTCTCCTGGTCACACTGAACTCAAGCAACTCTGTATGAACTTTTTAAATGTTTTTGTTTCAGTTTTGTTTTAGTGCCCCTTTTGTCTGGCTTTAGGTGGTTAAAGGAAAGTTTGTAGGCTCATTAGCAGTGTGGTTGTGTTCAGAACTTCAGAACCACACGGGCAGGAACATGGCCTCTGTTTGGGCGGAGACAAACAACAAGACGACTGTTTGTCTCTTACCTGCGCGATCAGATGCCTGCGTGAGGTTTCCAACAGAGTAGAGGGCTTAATAAGAGTGATATAAGTGTTACAGAGAGACAGGTAATATCGAGCAATGTGTGTGTGTTTGTATCAGAGGTGGGTAGTAACGAGTTACATTTACTTGAGTAACTTTTTGAAACAAAAAATTTACTTCTGCGAGTCGCTTTACTGCACCAGACTTTTTAGATGTGTGAAGCAGAAACGCGACTCTTACTCCGCTCCACTCGGCTCCACTCGGCTCCGCTCCACTCCGCTCTACTCGACTTGGCTCCACTCCGCTCCGCTCCGCTCGACTCGGCTCCACTCGGCTCCGCTCCGCTCGACTCCGCTCGGCTCCACTCGACTCCACTCGGCTCGGCTCCGCTCCGCTCGACTCGACTCGGCTCCACTCCGCTCCACTCTACTGGACTCCGCTCGGCTCCGCTCGACTCGTTACTTTTCTAACCGTTTATTCTACACTTTAGATATTCTTTGTTTTTGCCAGAGAAATGCAGCCACATGACTGTGTTTCACCAATCAGACGTAGCAACAATAATCACATGTAGTCACATGACCACACACAAACTGGCTGCGGAGCGGGAAAACAATCTCTGTGGTAGACAGTGAAGGAAACTTGTCGCGGGTAGTTTAGCTGTTTTATTTAATGTTGCAATGTTAAAATATATAATTAGCAAGTAAGCTAGCGGCTAAAACAAATAATTTTCATACATTTCTTCTGTTGGACCCAGTTCATGGTTCAGTGAGACTCGTACAGATGTTCTAATGTTATTTTCTATCTGCTAAATATACAGTAAATCTTACACAGGAAATAGTTACACTGTTCAACACACACACACACACACACACACACACACACACACATGTGACCTGCAGGAGGGGTTTATTTCAAAAGCTTTATGTTGTGAAAAAAGGGAGATTAGGACATTTGTGTTTCTTGTTCCTTAATTTGCTATTTTGTTAAGATATTAATTATATTCATTTATTTGACCTTATTGGAAATGTCACAATTTGTACTTTATTTTATCATTTTTGTCTGGCTGCTTGCATAATTAAAATAATAATAATAATAATAAAATACAATTTTAAAAATCAGACATTACAATTGAAACAGTTACTCAGTACTTGAGTATCTTTTCACCAAATACTTTTTTATTCTTACTTGAGTAATATTTTGGATGACCACTTTTTACTTCTACCTGAATAATATTATTTTTAAGTACAGTTACTCTTACTTGAGTACAATTTTTGGCACCTCTGGTCATTCTAATACTGATAATCCACTAATCACTAACGTGGTAAAAGTGGTAGCGTATGAAATGTGCTGAGACACTGAGAGTCAGAACACCACCTCACCTCATCTAGAGGGAACAGATGGTTTATGGGCCTAAATCACACGGGGCGGGGCGGAGGGGGGGGGGGGGAGTTGGGGGGATGTGGAGCGGGGTCTCTTGTTGCTCCTCAGTGATCAGACTTTCCTGACGCTCCTGATAAAGCCCTGCACTCCGTCTCGTCCTGACCCTAATCGCACCACGAGCGCTTGTGGAGCGGACACGCCCACTGACTCAGGCTCTCATTACCTGTTTCATTACGTCTTTTTATTCCCTGGGATAAAAAGTGCAGCAATGTGGAAAACACATCGTGTGGAATGAGGAAGGTGTAAATGATCATTTTATTAGCGGTCCCAGCTTTATGTTCTTCGTGAAGGTAAAGCCGTGGTGATGATGAGACTCGGTTCCACTCGGGCTGAGAATAACGAGGGCCGCCGAGGCTGCTGTCGCCTCCCGTTCTCCATCATTTGGTTTGGTTTAAGGAGCGTGAGAACGCTGCAGACATCGCAGCCGATTAAGCAGCGAGAGACGACGCTAAAACGCGGGAAGGGGAAAGAGAGCGTTCACACACACGTATTACTCTATTAGCATCGGAGCTGCTGCGTTACACAGAGCTGAAAGGAACGTTGCCGTGAGGACGTGAAGGAGCGAGATGCACATGCACGAGCGCTGGAGTTTCTTCTCTCTCGCTCTCTCTCGCTCTCTCTCGCTCTCTTCACTTAGTTTCATGTGGAGTTGATAAGTTGATTACTGATAAAGTGTGATTAATTTCAATAAGCCAGCTAATTAAAAATGGAATTTTATCTAAATGCTTTTGCTTTGATAGTTAGACATAATTTGCAAGACTTAAGTGCTGAAAAGTTTGCACTCACTAGTTTTGCATATTTCTTCTCTCTCTCTCTCTCTTTCTCTCGTGGGCGTCTGGCAGCAGAATTTCTTCATTATTCTCTATTTGGAGCAGCGGTGCTGTAGCGTACAATTAGCCTCTGAGCTTTTCAGTGTAGTGAGTGTGGAGAGCGCCATACTGCTCAAATTAAAACCTTCAATTAAAGACAATTCAAAACATAAGTGTTTTTTTTTTTTTACGCAAACAATAATTTAATAATAATTTCTCCTGTAAAGTGAATGAATAATTCACCAAAACAACGGTTATTTCAGATCTGTGATTCTGAAAAGTAGCTCAGACAAAGAAGAAAACCAATCTGGAAACGTTAAAAGAAGGAAAAGAGAAATAGAGAAATTTAAAAAAGCCTGTGCGCTGAAATGGACTCCTCTATTTTTCATGAACAAGGTCACTTATCAGTGACCGGAAAAGTCACAGCAAGTTCTCTTCATCAATTTAATAAGGATTCAAAGTAGAAAAATAGTACGGTCATTGCTTTGTAATACACCCCTGGGCTTTTTATTATGACTTCATTTCCCCATGTAATATTGGAACGTCTCTATAATTGTAAAAGTGTAATAGACTCTAATAGAATTTCATCTTGAACCCCGAATGGTCTCTGCCATCGCTGCTCAATTTGAGTAGAATAATGATTTTTAATGTCCACACACGGCTTCCTGTGACCTTATTCAATCTCGGGGCCTGATCAGGAAATATATCGATTCAATTACGACCCGATGACAAACGGAGGAGGAAGAGGAGGAGGAGGAGGAAGAGGGGGAAGAGGGGGAAAAGGTCAGCATACATCTCCAAATGTAAATCTTAACAAGGTCTTTTGGGCTCGCTGAGGAAAAAGCTATTATCAAATGCCATTTGGGTCTAAAGACACAGAGACGCTTCTTTTTTACTCTTCTCTCTGAGTCTGTCTCTGTCTGTCTCTCTTTCTTCTTGTGTGTTTTGCTCTCTCTCTCTCTCTCTCTCTCTCTCTCTCTCTCTCTCGTCTCGGGTGAAGTTATTTTACCTGGACAGCGCAGTATATTGTGTCTCTGCACTTTGACCCTCTGCTTGTCTCAGACTGACAGAACATTTGGCTGAGGAATTGGCGTGTTTTATTTCCGTAAGCGGCTCCACAGGGTCGATGTGTGTGTGTGTGTGTGTGTGTGTGTGTGTGTGTGTGTGTGTGTGTGTGTGTGTGTGTGTTTTCAAATTTTTGGTTAAAAATGTAACACTGTGCTCTGATTGCAGCAGGAGGAATTACATGCACATCACAAACGGTTGCTAATTCTTAGTTTGGTCATTAAAAACTCATTAAAATTAAAGTGTTCATTTGCATACCTCTGTGTGCTGCATGTTTAATTATTAATTGAAGATAAATAAATGAGTGTAATTTGGAGGAATAAATGGTGGGATGTGGGCACCTGCAGAGGCGCGCTGATTGTGTTTTTATTGACATTGAGGACGTGAGGAGGAGGAGGAGGAGGAGGAGGGAGGAGGCGCTGGAACTAACGGTGCTCGGGGTTTGTTTACTTTCACTTTCTCTGCAATTACCTTTGAGAGCTTTAAGGAAGCGACACACCACACTGATCTGTGCTAATAAAACACTACAGGTGGTGTGTGTGTGTGTGTGTGTGTGTGTGTGTGTGTGTGTGGTGTGTGTGTGTGTGTGTGTGGTGTTAAAGACCTAACCCGCAGCAGCACTACACGTGTTGGTCACGGAGCTGCATCAGGGGATCAGGGGTTTTATTTTATTTTATTTTTTTTACACATTAGGTCACTAACAGTTCGATGGGTTACTTTTTTTTTCTTCTTCACTCCTTGAGCCGACTCGCACCTGTGTTCATGAAGCTCCGCCCCTGAGTAAATACAGCAGTCAGTACAGTGCGTCTACAATTACAGACCGGATTCACATCCAAACACAATCAAGCGTTCCGGACCGGAAGTCAAGTTGTACAAACAGGGTTTCTCAGATGCTTTTTTCCCCCTCCAGCCATGACTTAATCCTCTGCTTTATCACGATCGTCCATGTTGTTTGTGGATATCAGGAATTTTAAAAAAATCAGGCTTCAAAGTGACTTTCCTGATGCTTTCATTGTACAATGGCTTTTCTGGTTGTTTTTTTTTTTTTTTTTTTTCTCCAAATGTAAGGATTGGTGACTGCAGCCCCTTTTTTTAGAATCACTTCATTAATTAAATGGAATAGGAAAAGGTTCAGAGCTAATGGATTACGCGGGGGCCTGATGGCTCAGACATGTTTACCGGAGGTCACATTTCATTTGCTGCCTGTGTCAGGCGAATAGCTGCCGGACCCTCTGAGGCAGGCCAATCAATGTCTCCGTGCCCGAGCCCTCAAATGAATCCATTAAAGTTATGCAGACGCATCCTGCCTCGGCGGTGACGGGAAAGGGGGAAAAGTCTCCTGATACCGCGGATAGAAATTAGCCATGAATTAGGCGAGAGACTTGGCTGGGTCTGGAAGCAGGCCAAAGTGGAATTAATAGGCCATCAGTGCCTCTTGTGTGTTAAATCCCATTTGTTCACCACGTTTTATGAAAGATTTTTCCCCTCCGCTGCACCCAGTCTGGCGCATGGGACCTCCTCGTCTCCTCGGCACAGAAACCTCACATGTTAAACACAGCTTCAGACAGACAGGAAGCAGGAAGCCGACTTTAATTCTGCTTGTCGCCAGAATGAATGGATTAATCCCCGAACTTCTCATCTCTTTCCTGAGAGCGAGGTCACTTCAGCTCCAGGTCGGTATTTCTTTCCAGCGACGGCTGCAGGAGCTCATCAGAAAACATTTACGTTATAAAAATCTAACGTCTCTCGGCGTGTGCGACTCGGAGCCGCTGTGGAGCTGACGCCGTCCTGCTCATTATTTAAACCGTGCGTAAGTTATTGGTGTGTTTGGTGCTATAAAGTCCCCGAGAGTTTTCCCTCGTCTTGCTGGCCTTTCTCTCCTCACCTGCCTGCTGCTGACGATAGCGTTGTCCTTTAAACACCAATTAGCGGCGTTTGTTAGCTGCAGGAGAATCGTTTAGGCTGATGGATCAGACTGATTTTCTCACGGTGAAGGTCTGTTCAGGAAGCGCACTCAAACAGCAGATCTCTCCTTTTTCTCTTCTGCAGCTGAGCTTGTGTATGGAGGAACATCACTAACTCACCTAACTTCAAAAAACAAACCACGTGACCTCTAAATGATCTCCAGAAGTCAAGCCGTTATACAAACAGGGCATCTGCTGAGAAAGCGATAACAGATCGCATTAGTTGAGTGGCGTCTGACTCGATTTAGGTAACGGATCACACTACACTCAGACTGGTGTCCAGTGGGATCCGATCCAAAACCCGGTGAATCAGGAACCAGAGGCAGGATGGAACGTGGTGTTTACCAACTTTATGTCTCCCAGTTTTAAATATTGGCCTTAAAAATCACACAGACACACACACACACACACACACACACACACACACACACACACACACACACACACACACACAAACTTGTATTAGTTTCCTGTATTATTTGCATATCCATACTTTTTGGAGGAAATCTGTTTATTACACCAGAGCTTTGTTTCTCTGAAGGTTCCCCTGAGCTCCTGCGTGAGAACCTCATTCCTGTGTCTCTGTTGAATGTCTCTCAATCAGCAAGTTGTTGGTAGACATGAGCTGAGAAGCAGCATACGCTGTGTAAGAAGATACAGGAAGAAAGGATTCTGAGTAACGAGCCCACGGCCTCAGGAACCCCGATGAGATCTTTAAAAATACTCTCTGGCTTGTAAAGCCTGCTCAGGTGTTTAAAGTTTTAACATGATAATTTCCCCAGAACATGATTTCATCAGAAGAGGCTGAAACTCTTCTTATCTCACTGCCATCTAATCAAGAGTCTGAGATCAGACCGAAGGGGGAAATCAAGTGGACTGATATGGCTGAGAAGTGTATTTGGAGCGTTCCATGGTCCCACTGTGGGTCACATTCCTGCTGCACAGCTCAGAGGGCCAGGGTGTGTTCCTCAGCTCAGACTACTGTCTGGATATGATCTCCACATGTCCATGTGCTCTTCGTGATTTCCCATGTTCCCTCCTTTTTCATGTCCTCTACATGTTATGACAAAATTCTACAATTCTCCTGCTGTAATGGAGGTGGAGTCTGTTTCTGGAACTCTGATCTCACAGCAGGAGAGTTTACCTGTGTCCTTCATCAAAGCAGTGGTTAGAATAATGGAGCATGTTTGTTCAAATCCCAGGCATGTTTTTTCGGGATCTGAAGCGGAACCCTGTCCACTATGTGTTTAATCACCTCTGGAGGTGAGAGGTGACTTGGCTGATCACTTTCCTGCACCGTTTTCACCACTCACTTATTCTCCACCCAGCAGTTCCTCCTCAGAGGTTTCTTCACTCAACGTTCTTCAGCACAGGAACGAGGCAGACTTAAACCAGCCGAGTTCAGAGACATGACCACACAGCCACATCTTTGAAAATGACTCACATGAACAAACAAATAAATAAACACCCAAACAAAAAAAAATCCCAGAATCCTTTTCTTCTTGTTGAAGGTTAAGGCTTTAGGAAGTTTGGTTTCGGGATGAGCACAGGAAAAGGAAATGACCTGACTGTAATGGATTAGACCTGAATTTTCATCTGTAGTTTAAATGTAGAGGTTTTCTGAGTCACACGTCCGCATCATCACCCCTCGACACAAGATGAAATAAAGCTGGAAGCCGTCCTGGCGGTCAAGGACACGTCGGTAAACAGCTCGTATCATCTGGACGCTCCGTGTGCAGCTTTTCCTCATCGCTCTGGGCTTTTATTCCAACAATAAGCTCTTTATCGCTCGGCAACACCATTCATTTAAAGCCACCATGAGGAAGCAATCAGACCTTAAGTAAGAGGATTCGCTGTGTTATTGTTAATCAAAACGCCGCTGCTTCATTTCCATAAAAGATGCACAGGGATGAGGGGTAGGGGCTTGGTGTGTGTGTCCGTGTGTCCCTGTGTCCGTGTGTGTGTGTGTGTGTGTCAATGGGTGTTTAGTCATAACTAACTAACAGGACAAAACAAAAGAGAAATCATGACATTATTCTCTAAATGACTTTAATCCTCGGCCGGCTCTGTTCTGAGAGCAGTTTGTGTTTAATTATCCTGACCTTACACGACCTTTTATCTCCATCTCCTCCCTCTGTATCTCTCTCTCTCTCTTGGATGACATTATGTTTGCCTTTCTTGTCTCTCTGCTCTGGACACCTATGATTTAGTAACTCTTGACATATCCATTACACACTACAGATTGGCTATTCTCTTCTTCCTGCTATAGAAATGACACACATCTCTCTCCCCCCCCCTCCTCTCTCTCCCCCCCCCTCTCTCTCTCCCCCCCTCTCTCTCCCTCCGCCCCCCCCCCCCCCCCTCTCTAATGCCCTCAGTTCACAGGCTGATGCTTTTAGCTAGAAGTGGATTCTAATTTTATGAGTTCTCTCCTCTATTATTAACTTCAAACACCAGTGGATCGAGTTCTTACTGTTTTTCGGGCCGCAGTAAGAACTTCAGAGGCACTTTCAGGTTTCGGCATCTGTATATTAATAAACATAATAAATATAACAATAATTATAATTATAATATTTTAAATCAGGTCCAAAACCACCCGCTGTGATTAGATTTTAAACGCTCCATTAGACAGGGTTTGTTTTAAGGCTGGACTCTTCTGAGTGCTAAACTGCTACATGTCTTGTTAAATCTCGTGGTTTTTGCCATTGCCATTTTTGCCAAGGGAGTGTACACCCTACATAGTGCACTAGCTTTCCATTTGACACTATTTGGGATTCGACCCCAGAACCCTGAAGTTATCGGAGCTGATGTTCTACAGTGTAATAAGTGTAAATCTGCAGTAAACCTGGTGAGTTTCTCAGGACTGAACACCTCCTCCGTGGTTTATTCTCCTCACCTGGAGCAGCTACAGAGAACCGCTAAGAGTTTAACACCACTCTCACCTCCTGCTCATTACACTAGCTGTCGCTCGTCAGCTCCGAGGTGACTATCAGATATCAGCATGACTGTGATATCGTCAGTACTCGGACCTCATGTCTACGACTGCGTCACAGCCGTGCTGATATTCAGCACAACCGTGAGTGTGATATTGCTTTGGTGCTTCTGGTGATCTGGTGATAGCTAGTAACATTAACGCGATTCACTCCTTCCCTTTGTGCGGCTTATTCGTGCTTCTTCTCCTGCGACATCGCCATCTAGTGGATCAAAGCCAGGGCCTTAAACACACAGCAACCAGAACAAACTGGAATTAAGGCCAATTAGCAAGCTAACAACAAATGGATTATAATGTGTCATTCCCTCCATTTTTATGGCTCGGTCTATAATCTGTAATAAAACCATCCTCATTCTGCGCCGTTCCTAATAACGAGTGTAATTCACCACCTTTAATATTAATGACTCGGAGTTCCAGAAAGATGCGGCGACCATAAAAGTGTCACGGGATTAATATTTGCAGCTTTTTATCTCTGTCACGGGGGAGTCGAGTTTTGTTTACGCGCTCCTGAAACGGTTTGTACAGACGTCCATGATAGCGGCTCTGTCACAGCATCTCGTCTTTACTTAATTAATCCTGTCTAATTAGCAGCTCGCTTTAGCATTTCTCACTTAAAAGTGCCTCTGGATGGATGTTTCCGTGACGCCCCACAGCCACGGTGCTATTTTTACTGGATGGTGTCAGTGTGTGTGTGTGTTTTAAATGTGCGTAGTTTATCTCCTTTGGGACGGATTTATCTGAGCGATCATTTTTACACTCTCTCTCACTCTGATGACTTAAAAACTACAAAGGAAAAGAGTTAATTAGTTCCTGCTTTACATAAATACAAAAATAATATGCAGCATTAAGTAAACAAATTAAACACTGTGTGTGTGTGTGTGTGTGTGTGTGTGTGTGTGTGTGTGTGTGTGTTACTGTAGAATACTGAGTGATGATGCACCACAAGGTTGATCCTCTCAGTACGCCCCCTCAGTGCTTTATTCCTCTTACACCACAGCAACTTTTTTTTTACTGATTATTGAATGACTTCATACTTTTTATCCATTCATGGTTACATTTAAACAAGTGGCTTCCTGTCATCACTTTTGTTACTGCAGCTATAATCCCTCGGCCCCTCAGCAGCCTCTCTTCATCCTCTCTCTGAGTCAGAAAGACAAAATGTCTTGATGTGATAAAGGCAGCGTATCAGAGTGAGCGCGTTAACATGAACCTGCGCTACTGTCAGAGCTGCTGTTACAGAGAGTTAATCAACACCATCTGACCAATCAGAGCGCAGGACTCATCAGTACCAGTGCTGTAAAGTATATTATACATGCATGTAAATCATTACCAAGACTACACACTCACGATAACAGCGGCATGTCGGTGTTCACACTCCTCCACTGGTCTCCGTGTCAGCGTCAGTCTTTTTTTCACTACAGACACACAAACAGGATTAGTGGAACTTATCTAAAATGAAAGCAGGTCTTTTGATGCAGTGTAATAACGGGGAGTGCAAAATCTACTGCAGTGCAATAAAGCTGAAACTAATTCATTAAAACGAATGTGTGTGTGTGTGTGTGTGTGTGTGTGTGTGTGTGTGTGTGTGTGTGTGTGTGTGCGTGTGGAGGGTTTACTTTATTTCTCGTGTCCTACACCAGTACAGAGTTTGTTTCAGCACAGGGTTACTCATATGTCATATGGTGTACTGGTAATAATTCTGTCATGTCATATTCAATTCAAGTCAATTTTATTTGTATAGCGCTTTTAACAATTTTCATCATCGCAAAGCAGCTTTACATAATCAAAAGAATTATTTACGTTTGTTAGAAATGTGAATGTGTATGAATCAAAAAAATAGTCCGATTATAGTGTCATATGTATACGTCATAAGTCATATGGTGTACTGGTAATAATTCATTACCTAAAAGGGATGGAGTTATGAATTAAATCCCACCCATATCTACCCTGATTTTGCTGTTTGTATCTATCTAGTACACTTTAGACTAGAACTGGACCAGTCTTGAGCACGCACATACACCGTATTTCTTTTCTGCACACTGATGAGCAGAAAAGAAATACATTCTTCTTTACTTCTCAAGACAATGTTATGAGCCGTGTGATTCATGCGTGTGCAGTGTAGGGGACGGGTAGCTCAGTGGTTTAAGACTACAGTCCGGAAGGTCCCAGATTTTAAACTCTAGCAAGGTCTTTCACCCTCAACCGCTCAGGATAGCCAAATGTCTCACATGTAAATGTGCTTACAGCTCGTCTCAGTCCGATCCATAAATGTCTCCAATCAAAGTGCATTTCATTCACATGTTCTCGTATTAAATAATGAATTGTGTCATATTTGTACATTGAATATCCTCCATGAATGAAATGCCACAGCTTGTTTGCGTCGAAAGGCCGAAACATATTACTGTGACATGTTGTGGTTACATCGAAGTGTCACGCAGTGGCGCCGGACTTAACGCTGCTCGAGGTGATATCACAGAAGAAACATGAAGAACCCAACCCAAGTGACACGCCCCAGTTTTAGACAAACTCCGCCCCCATGCGTGTAACCTGAAGTCAAGAGCTACAGTACCTCTGTAATGTTAATAACGATTTATTTCAGAGTCTGCTTCCCTTAGAATGAACAGCAGCCGCTCTAGAACCGAGGCCATGTGTCTGGAGCGCTGGCTGTAGAGAAGATGCAGCTCTTCTGATAAACATCACGCCACGCCGGATTCCTCTTACACAAGCCATATAGAGGAAGCACAATAAAACTCACTTGAGTTGACATCGGACCTTTAAAAGGCACAGAAACGCCTGAGCTGCATACGATAAAGAGGAAGACACTCCAAAGGTTCTTCTCGAGTGCTTTCTCACCGGGTTCTGAGAGCAGAGGCGCAGGGAGGAGGCGGGGCAGGAGGACACTTTGTCCCCATCTGAAGTGGTCAGCAGTTTGAGACGTGTCGTCCGTGCCTCCTTTTCCATAATGGAACAGAAAGTCGAGGGCCGTTGTTTAGTCGCCAAACACAATTAACACGGTTTCTTTGCCCACATCAATACTGCTATTTGCATAGTGTATCGATCCCGGGTCCTTATAATCACAAAATGTTAATTGCACCAATTAATTCTCAATCTGTTTGTGCCCTTGTCTGCTCGCCTGGAGCGCTGAAGGTCAGAGTGAAAATGAACTGCTCTTTCATTCTCTTGCAGAAAAAAGATGCTTTTTTTCCCTCCCAAGACAAAACCATTCTGTGGGTTTGGAGGTTTAAAAAAGGCCAAGCTTCCTTTATCATTATTATCGCTCTCAGTGAGGAGCAGCTAATGGATTTGAAATCTTGTGATCTGATTTGTCCTTTTAAATTAGTTTTTTCTCATCTTGTTCATTAACAAGGTTCCGTGCTGCGTCTCTGAAGAGTCGTGGCTTTTTGTGGCCTGAAAGCCGCAGCGTCCGCCTTCATATCGACTAATAAGTCCTTGGCGAAGCTCGGCAGCGTGTTGCGTTTGATTCATGCTGGTGTTTAGCGGTGTGTGTTCAGTGCAGTGATGCTCTTCCTTTTGTCTGGCCTTGTTACGACACGGTGAAAGTCGACCTGAACAACCTGCTGTCTGGGTGAGCTGATGAGAATAATAAGTCTGATCACTGGGGCCAATCACTGGGTCTGATCACTGGGTCTGATCACTGGGGCCGATCACTGGGGCCGATCACTGGGTCTGATCCCTGGGGCTGATCATTGGGTCTGATCCCTGGGGCTGATCATTGGGTCTGATCAGTGGGGACAATCACTAGGTCTGATCACTGGGTCTGATCACTGGGTCTAATCACTGGGGCCGATCACTGGGGCCGATCACTGGGGCCGATCACTGGGTCTGATCACTGGGTCTGATCACTGGGGCCGATCACTGGGGCCGATCCCTGGGGCCGATCCCTGGGTCTGATCCCTGGGGCTGATCATTGGGTCCGATCACCAGTCTGATCACTGGGGACAATCACTAGGTCTGATCACTGGGTCTGATCACTGGGTCTAATCACTGGGGCCGATCACTGGGGCCGATCACTGGGGCCGATCAGTCGGGCCGATCACTCAGGCCGATCACTAGGTCTGATCATTGGGTCCGATCACTTGGAACAATCACTAGGTCTGATCACTGGGGCCGATCACTGGCGCCAATCACTGGGGCCGATCACTGGGTCTGATCATTGGGTCTGATCACTGGGGACAATCACTGGGGACAATCACTGGGGACAATCACTAGGTCTGATCATTGGGGCCGATCACTGGGTCTGATCACTGGGGCTGAACATTGGGCCGATCACTGGGGCTGATTATTGCATCTGCATTAAAAGCTCATCAGACAGAACCTGAGTCACATTCACTAACACTGTTTCTGTGATACTGCTGTCCGTCTGCCTGAACAAATTTAATTTACCATAGAAGTGGATTATTGGCTGTTGATCAGACTCTGAGGTGCCCGAAGGACACCGCAGGGGGGCAAAGGGGCACTGACCCCCAGGGCACTGTGCATTCCTGACCTGAGCTGTGTGTGCTCGAACTCTCTCCAAACTCCTCCTCCTGCATCCTCAGGCTGTTTTATACATTTCACCACCATTTCACATGAAACGTTTCTGAAACAAGGAAAACAAAACACACCAGATTTTTATACATGTTTCTTACTTTGTATGTTTTTCAAAGTTGAAGATTTTACAGGAAGTTGCTGAGATCAATCAACACATGAGAATAAAACATTGTGGAGGACAAACAGCGATGAAGAAATGATTCACAGAGTGAAGAGATTCAGGTCATGTTTAATTAAAAATGTTTCATTTCAATAAATAAATGTGTGTTCATTTCATAAATGTGTGTGTGTGTGTGTGTGTGTGTGTGTGTGTGTGTGTGTGTGTTGTATATTTGGGATGTTCCCTGGGGCGTGAGTTTGCCTCTCATTGTGTAGCTGCATCCACTTCTATGCTAGTCACACGAGTCTCTCAGGTGTGTTTCTAAAACTTCAGCAGCAACTCGTCTTCATCCTCGCACCATGCTTTACTTCATCCACACTCCTGATAACAACACGTCTAATCTGGAGTGTGAGCCAGGCGTGTTGTTTATATGAAGAGGAGTGAGACAGTTAAATAGTGTCTCAGACCTGCTATCACACGAGTCTCGGCATTAACGAGAGTCATTACTGACTTCAAAGCCAAAATAATCATCTGTTAGAACAACGCTGAGATAATCATCAGGAAAGATCACATTGATGCAGCGAGGTGTAAGACGGATCCTGCATCCAAAGCCACCGCTCTCTCTCTCTCTCTCTCTCTCTCTCTCTCTCTCAGTGAGTCAGTTATTGGTCACGGCCGGGTGAGAAACGAGCGCACCTTCTGTAAAGTATGAATTTCAATCTCCTACACCTGCGCCGCACGCCAAATGAAAGGCCTGATTGCCGGCGATTGCGTATTCAAAATGCTTAATTTCTCCATTAGAAAAGCTATTTACATGAATTAGGGACAATTAGCATTTTCAGACCCATTTACGGCTTTGTTCGTTTCGTCCATTAACATTTAAAAGTGTCGGCTGCCAGACACAAGAAAATCTCGCTGATCTGACCGGCGCTGGTCGTCATGCTGAGCTCCTGGACCAGGCTTTCTCACCACAGAGACCGGCGAGAGGGGGAGCTGGCCTTGGCTGTCTGATTCGCCTCAATTATATCTAATCATCAGAAGCCATTCAGAGAGAGAGAGATCGAGAGAGAGACAGAGAGAGAGAAACAGAAAAACAGAGAGAGAGAGACAGAGAGAGACAGAGAGAGAGAGAGAGAGAGAGAGAGAGACAGAGAGAGAGAGAGAGAGAGAGACAGAGAGAGACAGAGAGAGAGAGAGAGAGAGACAGAGAGAGAGAGAGAGAGAGAGAGAGAGAGACAGAGTGAGAGAGAGAGAGACAGAGAGAGAGAGAGACAGAGAGAGAGACAGAGAGACAGAGACAGAGAGAGAGAGACAGAGAGAGAGAGAGAGAGAGACAGAGAGAGACTTTTTTTTTACTTTTAGGTGTCTTTAATGTTGAAACATTCATAACATCTCTAACTTATTTGGACACGTGAAAGAATTAAATGAAGTTGGATATTTAGATATTTGGAAAAATAAGCAGCATATGTAGTTGAGTTACCAGTGATCCAGACCCCTCTTCCCTCTGGACCCGTCTAACTGGTCCTGGAGTCCTGCTTCTGGTTGGAGATCTCGTCGCATGGATGCCCC